>JAVVLW010002816.1:60000-95000 GCA_034401795.1 Chaetoderma sp. LZ-2023a
GGGGCAAGACCATTCACGCGGAATGTTTCCAGTTTTCGTGTTTGGCATAAGATACCTGCTTTTCACCATGCAACTCCATGCCAGAAGACACACCTTATTTCGCCATTAGGACCACGGTGACCTTTTAATGTAAACCTACAGGAATTTCAACTATGGATATTTGAACTACAACTAGACCTAGACCTATTATCATATCGGCACCAGACGTGGTCAATGGCTATTAGTCCTGCGGCCAAATGGGGTGCGTGGGAGCCCCGTTGTACCCCCTATGTAACAGAAGGTTCATTGGTACCAATTGAAAGGTCTATATCTCATATTCCAGAGAATATATGTTGGACATGTGGCTGAGTGGTTAACTAAAAAGACATGAAGCATTGAAATTAGGTGACCAGACAAACGAAGTTCTCGTCTAAACGGGAGAAATTTATGATGATTTAGGTGAATCCTTATATTCAACTAACAATAAAAAAAAAAACTTGCAAGTTATAGTGACAATAATTCCAAAAACATATATCTTCAGAAATATATTGCTGCATAGATTTGTTAGTTCACCCTATTCTATGACTGGAAATACGTTTGCTATACATTTATGTATGTATGCTCATTTATTTTTGTGTGCTCAAATCCGCAATCCGCATGTCATGGCATTCGATTGTTTTCTAGTTTCTATATATATATAACATGTATGCATACGAAGACACGATGCTACAACTAAAATATAAAAAATGAAAATGAAACTAATTATTACTTTATTTAATCCATCGTCATATATATTATCAAGCTGCTGCAACCCAAATACAATTACAGAAAGGGAAATGAAACAGATGTGACTTTGAATTCAATCCACAAATTACATTATTCATCAAGTTTATAGTCATCATCAATGTCTTCACTCTCTGTATCCTGCATGTGCTGGGTCTCACACTTGTCATCATTTCCGTGACACAAACACGTGTTCTGTTGGAGATGGTATATGAGGTCTTGCTTCCAATGCAGTGTTCCATATGGCACACTGATAATTAGCCATGTGAAGATGGTCAAGTAGTCTGTCATAACATGGAGGAAGACGTTCGTTATGTTGTGGGTGGGGTCTTGCAGAACACCCTGTTTCACAAAATGTTGATATCTACTACATCTGATCTGTGTTGGTAAATTCTACACAGCAGCTCAGTAGATATATCTTTTACCATATCTGGAAGATTAAATGTGTCTGCCAATTTTGCGAGACCCTGAAACTTCTCTGGATCAGCAGTGAGAATTTTGCAACCAGTCCCCTTTCACAGGCCCTTAACACAACTTGTACTGTAGCATCCAGTCAATGCGTGAAATGGCAAGAATATACGGCATAACATAAGACCTAAGTTTTCACAGATGCTGTTAATCGAAATGAATCTACCAGCTGTTCTCTTTCCTGTTTTAAACAATATCTTTCATGAGATGAACTCATTGAAATAAATCCCCAATACCAAAACGTCTGTGTCTAGGGACCATAGCATAGCTTGATCGTTCTTAACCCTTTTCACAGAATCAAACATATGAAGAAATAGCCGGCTGTCAGCTTCTTGTTTGGTACTGTAAATTGCTTTCAGATTCTCCATATCATTTGAGGCAATGCATGTAAACTTTTCATGGTGACTTTACTCACCAGCCAAAACCAGTACTTGAGTTGGCTGAAGGTAGAATTTTCTGTTTTCCGTTAATCCAGCAAAGTCATTTAAGTTGTCTTTGTTTATGGGACTAGAGAAAAAGGCATTCACATTCTTTGGCAACACCTGATCTCGTGATTTTATTCTAATTTCTGGGGATTTAACAGGTTGGCATCTTCTTCTCATCTCGCCAGCCTTGATTGATTCCTCTGCATGATACTTATCGGCTATGACATGTACAATATCGCCTTGTTTAAAGGTAATCTTGGCAAACTCCTCTAGGCTATCAAGTATGTCCTTAACAGTCTTAATTCCAGCATGTCCCGATAAGCTATGGGGACATGCCATAAAATTCAGAAACACCCATATCTTTGATTTTCTTCCAGGTATGAGTTCAGAAGGAAAGGTGTGTTGATCCACTGAGGGAGACATTAAGCATTCCAAGCCTCTAAGCAGCTGTGCCATGTTTGTTTTTGCTGAAGATCCTTCCATGTTCCCTATAGCCAGGGGTCTACTATATAGCTCATAGGTAAAGAGCTGATGGAGATCAAGCTTTCTCCCCTTTGATACAATCAACAACCTACCAAACAGTTCTCTGTCAGAGTCAACATATCTCATCTTCTCCTTGGGTGACCTTTTACCAGAAAGCTGGATCTTTGCTAATGTGGCAAGTTTGAGGTTCTCTATGGGCATTCTAAATGGTTCTGTATTTGACTCTAATATGTCTTTAACATAGATTTTGAGTTCCTTTTTTGCTGAGAGCAGAACATTTGCTATATCACGTGATGCTACTACACCAGTAGCAATATTCATTAAGGGGGTTGGCTCTTCTGCATCATCAGACACATCACCTGAAAAAGGATTTCTCAGATCTTTATAATTTGAATTATTGCCTGGATATGTTTCCTATCTTTATTGATTTCAGCTGGACACAAATCATGCTGAATCAGTTCCTTTGTGATTATCAAGGCTACACATTGCCTTAAAATTTCTCATGAGGGCACTTTTCACATGCACAGTAAGATATCACTTTAGAGTAGCTTTTTTCGTGCCTGCTGATGTCAATGATGTCCCCTTGTCGTGATTTGGAATCTCTGACAACCGAATGCTTAAGGTCTAGAGCAGACCATGCACTGTTGAATGTTGTTCCCTCTGATCGTGTCACAACATGCTTACCATCGTGGAATAGTTGATGAACTTCAGGTGATATTTCTGGTAGCATTTTGATATCAGCAAGATATACCGGGCCCCATCTTGAGTAATTATGATGGTCAGCCCAGTTTGAAAGTTTTCTCAGCAGAAATATAATCGAAAGCTAATTGTATGTCATCAATATACTGGTTCCAAAACTGGAATGTGAGATATTCTTTCTTTCCAATCCCATGGAATTGAAAATAGATTGGCCCCCATCTCGTCACATCAGGAAATCTTGGATTTCCTGGAACAATGCCTTTACACTTAATTGACCATCGTCATCAAGCTTATTGCATTCAAACATAAGCTGCATCTCATCTTGTACTGGCTGGAAAAGTCGTTCTAGTGTTTCAGCATCCTCCTTCGTCACCTTAGCTTCCTGGACTGCACAAACAAGAAAGGCGTGCAGCTGCATATGGCTCATAGTTTCAAACATTAGTTTGTGAGCCAATGTACATCTCTTGTAATGCTTACCCTTCATGACTATGCCCATGGCATTTGGACCCTAAGCACCTTCTTCAACTAACACATCATGCAATCCACTTTCCTCATAGTGCTTGCCTATGAGCTTCCAGTACAGCTGCAAGATGTGAAAGCTTCCTAAGCTGAGGATACGCTGGTAGAACGCATCCCAATTGCGGAGACTGACTTCTTAAGCAACAATTTAGAGTTGGAGATCTAACATGATGACAAGATTCACCTGACCTAAAAATACCATCTGCTTTTCCACAGATTTCAATGCTGTGTAAATTGTATTCATATCTGTTGGCAGCCCATGTACAATAGGATTGTACCCAATAATAGTTCTTGCAGTATTCTCATTATAACGTATCTCCAAAATAGCGTGGAATCCACCCCAGCTTGGAATGCATTGTTGCTGCACATGTTCAAGGCCCAATGTTAAGAGTACATATTTTCCTAGGGCATAATCAAACAAATGTCCATGCCTTTTCTAGTGAAAACACGGGATTCTCTGTTCTGAACCCATCTGTCACGTCTATCTTACCTAAAAGATGGCTTATTTCAGCCCTTTCCTGAAACTGATTTGGATATTAAGACAACTCTAAAGATCTGAGATCACTTACAGCTTTCTTTCCATGGCCATCAAGATTTCCCCTGGGTCCATAAGCAATTGTGTTTGCACCTTCTTTCTGATATGCCAAAGTGCCAGGAACGTGAGTTGTACCATTGCCATCTCGTGTCTCCTCGTTAATATTAATGTTGTAGACTGCAGCATATTCAAATCTTCCTGACATGATATTTGAGGGAAGGAAGCTGTATATTCATCTGTAAGTTGTTCCATGGTACCTATAGCAGAAGCCGTGTCTAGTCAGCACAAATCATCGTAATTCATACTGTGTCCTTGGGAATGGAACATATCATTAAATTTTCTGGGCTTTTTGTAAGGTGGTGGATAGAAATAGCTACTGCGATATGCTAGAGAGTTTTGCATCGTGTATATGAGGCAGTATAGATGGCATGCGCTACAGATAGAACTCTTTTATGAGCTTGTGGGTATGTTCTTACTTCCTCTTCTTGTTTACCTGACATCAGAAGTCCTAGAAAAAGGAAACGGTCATCAGGTACGATTGTTTCAACCCTCTGTTGGCATATATCTCTCAAATCAATACATGGATCTGTTGCTAGACCGTGGCATTTATGCACGGAATAACGCATAACTAGAGTGCTTTGAAATAGCACTATGTTTGTTGAATCACCTTGTGGAATGACAAGATCAGCTGCTATTGCTTCTTCAGTGGTGATCTCTTTTAGTGAAGCTATTTTGTTGACCGATTGCTGTCTTAATGTCAACGTTTATACTGTACACAAGTTCAGACTGGTTTACAGAGGATTGAGACTGAAATACCACTGTTTACCCATACTATTTTATAAGACAGTTCTTCAGCTTCTTAGCACGATATTGTTGGCAATCTTCATAACCACACGTTTCTAGATGACATCAATAAAGATGTAATAATGAGCTCATATCATATGCCATACCATTTTCGATGATGTTTTCTCGAACATCAATAAGAAGCAGCTCAACTGCTTTTGAGAGTATAACTTAGTTATCTGTTTGGCATCAGCAGCTATACCTCTTATGCATTCTGCTTTTATGAGTAAACGTGACAAGCTGTTTTTGTGATATTTTCCTTCTAATGCTACACGATCATGGACAGAGACCTTTGCAACTAGTATTCTGTCACCAATTTCCTCGGCTGATGTGCCCATTTTGTCTTGTAATTGGAGAGTAAGAACATTAATCAACTGAGTATGACTACGTTTATTTGTACAGTTGCAAATGAAACACCTATTCTTCCCGAACGGGGTTGCATCTGACATAGCACTAATTTGACGATCACTAGGACCTGCTGATGTAGATATTTCTGCACTGTATTGCCTCAAATTGTATGAAGTTCGTCGTGTATAGTTTTGTTGGCATAAACGGTGATAGCTGATAGGAACACAGAATCCAGTCCCAGTGATCGTTCCATACTCCTGTGCAAATTTTAATGATTCATCCGTGTTCCCTTCACAAGTGTGCAATGTGTGCAAGCCATGCTGTGTAGGAGAAACTAGATTGTAAGTAGCTCTTCTTAAACAAATAATGCAGATGGTCTTGGCATCTAACTCTGTCAAACGTTTTTGTTTTACAGGTGTTAGGCTGCTACTTATACAATGGTTGGTGTCCATTTTTTCGGCAAATGTCATCACCCCCCCCCCCCCTACCTATTGCAAATATGTCTGATGAGATTAATCTTTTATAAAATTTTATCCGTTGCCAGCAAGAATATAAATTTAAGCAATGTACACCTTGGTTACTGATAAGTGTCTTTGAATTGGTCTATTTAGGAATAACTGTGTCTTAAGTATCTGCAGTGTATTAATGCTTATAGAATATTTAGATATTAGCTCTCGATATAATTCTCAACATGTCGCCTGCTTTGCAGCCTTTCATTTACACTGTCGGAAACAATAGATTACGCTCCAAGTTGAAATGCATTTTATTTTTACTTTCTCTGACACTTTTCGAATTTATCCTGGAACAAAAATGTTTGAATAAACAAATGCTTAACGCATATAAAAACGTATTATACTTCGTGCATTACTTCATTTTAGTATACAAGGGACTACATCGTAGAATGGTGCTGAACTTAAGGATATACAGAAATTATGCACTGTGGCACTATTTTTAACAAATCTAAGTACGTACTGTGATGTCAAAAGGTTGTAATATTAAAGTAACATTAAAAGCTGAATATATGTTGCATCGCTCAAATACCTTAATTAAAATAAATTTTAAGTATATTATATGTCAATTATTAAATATTGTGGGAATTCTTAAAAAATATAATAATTAGGCTGTCATGGCTAATCTGATTATTTTTAGGTGGTTATATTGTTTATCTTGCTTGTGGGTAGCCGTATTCAGAGCTCTGTAACTTTTCAGTTAACCACACACCCACATGTCCAATATATATTTTCTGAAAGGTGAGATATAGACCTTTCATTTGGTACCAATGAACCTTCTACATAGGGGTGCAATGGAAATCATAATTAGGCCCTCTCTGGAGAATGGCCGCAAGATTCTATATAAGAAGAGGGCCTATAATACTCCTTAACGGCTAGACATCGCAGATTTACAGTTACTTCAGTAAATACTTCTCAAGTTATTATTATTATTATTATTATTATTATTATTAGGCTTCAAAGAGCAATGCTTTGGAAGATTAGAATGATTGTTCCGTTTATTATTATTAATATTGTTATTCTTCCGCCAGATTTGCAATAATTTCAAAATTCTTCTCCGAAACCAGCAAGTCAATTGATCCAAAACTCAGGATCTCTGGTCTAGATCCCCACTAAGATCAAAATTTCTAAAACGAACATGATTGGCTGCGGCGTTTGACAGCCATCTTGATGATGTCATAAAACACAAAATAAGCTTCTGCTCTGGAAGTTCTTGTGCGATGAAGTTGAAATTTGGGGAATAGGATTAATCCATGGGGGCGATTGAAGCTAGCTCGTAAGAAGTTCATATTTAAACAAACATGGCGGTGATGGACCAATCTGATTTGAGCATCTGGCGGCCATTTTAAGCTTTTTTATTTGATGGATTTTGATAGGGAAAATTGCTATACTTGAGTTATTTGGGATCCTGAATTCGAATTTGCTACTTTTCCAAATGAGAGATGATTGGTTTGGCGGCCATCTTGGATTATTCATCCATTTTTCTGCTGCGTGGTTCCCCCGAACCACCGCGTCTAGAACAACCAAACGGGTGCCATTTTACCAGATTTAGGGTCCACAGAGGGTCTGAGAAAATGAACCAGATCCATCAGTAAACAGCAAACATATTTAGATCTTGATTTTCCTCTTTAGTATGTAGTCGCAAACAGTTTGGTAGAGGCTCTAATAACAATGATTAATGTTACATTTAATTGTCATTTCATATCTGTTTACCACAGGATAATAAACTGCATTGGCTACGGTTAACACTCTAGGAAATCTGAGTAATGTGATAGGGATTTAATTGTCGTTTAATATCAGTCAACCGTTTTGGGCCGATTAACCCATGAACTTATGAATGCCAACATAAAACTTGTGGTTATTGCAGTTACTAAGGATACCCGCTGAATATCTTCCAAAACAATTTTACTGGAAGTTATTATTATTATTATTATTATTATTATTATTATTATTATTATTATTGCAAATACAATTGTTATTTTCATCTTTGTGTAAATATTATAGCATGTGTTAGTAGTCTAAATATATAGTTAATCACCACATCTTTTTGCAATAGGGGCGGTCGTAGTAGTGGTAGAAGTTGCTGCCATCGCTGCTGTCGCCGCTGTTGGCATCATCAACAACAGCGGCGGCGGCAACAGCAGCAGCAACAGCAGCGGCCTATAGCAAGAACACAATTGCTCCCAGTCTTCAGATCAGCAATAGTCCAGCGGCTAAGACCAAAAATATTTCACTTTGTGGAGAAATTATGAAACTTGGCACACGTGTAGGGGACCCCTATAGGATCATTTTTCGATTAGGACCCAACTCTGAAACGCCCCCTGGTGGCCGCCCTCTTGAATTTCAATATGGCGCCATATTGGACATACTTTTGCCTATAACTTTGAAACTTAGACAGATAGAAATGTGATTTCTGTGGCTAACCCCCCCATTTTCAGGGTCAAGGAATCCAATAGAATCATTACTTTGAACTTCCGGTGTCGCATTGGACCACCCAAACTATGCTCGCTGGTTACCGGTGCATGTGCGAGATATGTCATCCTTGGAAGAGAGATGTCCAGATGTCTTTCGTGAGTTCAAACGCGGAGCATTCACTGCCAAGAAAACAGGCCGACCGTTCTCTGCCATTTCGTTAGACCAGGCACACGAACAGATGAATGCACTGGTTAAGGGCGACGGTGGAGCTGTTGGCCTAACAGAAAAGCCCGGAGCACTTCGGAGATGGATGGTGGCTGGACCCGAAATAGCGAGACTAGTTGAGGAGTTTGAGGACGACTTCGAAGATCGGACTACCTCTGATATCACAACTCCAGATGGTCACCATGAGCAGACAAAGAGTGTCCAGGAGAAATTCGTTCATGATGTACAGTCACTGGTGGCCACAATTAAAGAGATGGGAAATCCATTCATGGAGGAGAGCATGGACCTTTTGAATATAAATTCCAAAGCCATCATGCCAGAGAAGGTTGTAAATGCGATGAAGAATGTCTATTCACTGGGGAAGGCAAAATATCACCAATTCATGGAAGAGCGTTTCAAGTCCAATTCGAAGTCAATTGGAGACACCATTCCCCGCAACAATCTGTCCATGTTTAGCAAGCCTGGTACGGAGAAGACCAAGGCAGCAGGGAGGCTGACTGAACTGAAAAATGACAAGGCTCTGTTTTCAAGGTTGTACATCGCAAGTCAAACTAGAGAAGGCGATGTTGATGAATTCTTCAGGCACGAGAACCAGTCTACTCCACCGTTACTGGCAACGGGAGGTCAGATGCACCAGGGTGACAAGCATCACCTCTTGGACTGTCTCGAAGGAAATGTGACACCCATTCATGGAACTCCCTTGGTAGTTGATGGTAAAGTCCTCGATGAACCTGCTGTTGTTCACTTTCTAGTTCCTGGTACCTGCAGTACCTTCGAGGATTATGCCAAGGAGGTCTTCCTACTATATGTGGTGAAGGAACTAGACACTGTCAGTCGAATCGATATTGTATGGGATGTTTATCAGTCAGACAGCTTGAAAAACGCAACAAGAGAGAAGAGGGGTTGTGGCACTCGGCGTCGGGTTTCATCCTCCACGAGAATTCCAGGCAACTGGCCAGGCTTTCATCGAAACAATGAAAACAAACAGGAGTTGTTTCGGTTTCTTGCACATAAATGTGTGGATTATTAAACTGAAGGTGACAAGACAATCTACAGCACGGTGGATGATCAAGTTGTGTGCTCATCCAAAGGCACCATAACTTCAGCGCTTGATCCTTGCTCCCATGAGGAAGCAGACTCCAGGATCTTCGTCCATGTTAATGACATGGCTCAGCAAGGACACACGAAAGTGATGATCCGCACTGTGGACACTGATGTGGTGGTCATAGCAGTTGCTAAATTCTTGGAGATTGGCCTGGAGGAGCCTTGGGTTGCCTTCGGTACTGGTAAAAACTACAGAGACATTGCAGTACACCAGATAGTCAGCAACATTGGGGCAGAGAAGTCGCAGGCACTGGCATTTTTCCATGCATTTACAGGCTGCGACACGGTGTCATTCTTCTCAAAACATGGGAAGAAGTCTGCTTGGCAGGCATGGCAGGTATATCCTGAAGCTACAGACGCCTTCCACGCACTGTGTTCGAGGCCTGCTGACGTACCAAAGACAGTCATCGAGATTCTGGAGCGGTTTGTTGTCTTAATGTATGACCGCACCAGTGAACTTCAAGGTGTAGATGCGGCAAGGCGCTATCTCTTCTCCAAGAAGTCAAGGGAAATCGAGAACATTCCTCCAACTGCAGCAGCTCTATTAGAACACACAAAGAGGGCTGCATTCTAAGCAGGCCACATCTGGGATCAGTGCTTAGTCGCCAATCCAGTTGTTCCCTCACCAGGTGACTGGGGTTGGGAGAAGGGCGATGGACAATGGAAAGTTATATGGACCACGCTTCCCGAGGCCGCCAAGGCTTGCTACGAGTTGCTGAGCTGCAAGTGCAAGAAGACCTGCAAGGGGAACTGCAAGTGCTACAGGGCAAACCTCCAGTGTACTTCACTATGCGCTTGCGATGGACAGTGTTATGCAAACTGAGTTACCTTAACTGCGAGGTACAGCAGTGGACTGCATTACACGCCTCATAGATATAGAGGGCGGCTATCTTGGGTTCTAAAATTGCAGATATCTGACAGCTTCATCTTTTACTGGATCCCTGACACTGAAAATGGGGGGGGGGGGGGGTAGCAATGGAAGTTCTATTCTTTCTGCCTTACTTTCGAAGTTATAGGCAATTATGGTTAATACGGCGGCCATCTTGGAATCCAATATGGTCGACACCGGAAGTTCAAAGTAATGATTTTATTGGATTCCTTGACCCTGAAAATGGGGGGTTAGCCACAGAAATCACATTTCTATCTGTCTTAGTTTCAAAGTTATAGGCAAAAGTATGTCCAATATGGCGGCCATATTGAAATTCACGATGGCGGCCACCAAGGGGCGTTTCAGAGTTGGATCCTAATCGAAAAATGATCCTATAGGGGTCCCCTACACGTGTGCCAAGTTTCATAATTTCTCCACAAATTGAAATATTCTGCCATATTTTCGGTCTTAGCCGCTGGACTACAACAGGGTCGCGGTAGTCGCATATCGCCTGTTTATCGCTGGTTGAATACGCCTAAACACAGTTTCGTCGCCATTTTCAATATTTAATTAGGCAGAGTAAGAACCTATGTAAACAAACACACGCGTATCGGCTACTCGGGCAAATACCTTTGCTAGAGCTAAATTTCTCACAGTTGACAAGCTAAATTACTGCACAGGTTTCATATTAAATATTCGATTTCCAAGCACGTGAACGTTAAAATAGGATTATATAATTTAGGGACGTAAGCGATACACTAGTAAGTGATGACCTACTTAATAATAATAATAATAATAATAATAATAATAATAATAATAATAATAATAATAATAATAATAATAATAATAACACAATATATATTTGAATAATTTGATCACTGACCCTTCACAAGTCTGGTCGAATATGATATTGTTGAGAAAACATCATACCCATCAGCCCTTTCACTAGGCTGCAGGTAGACGACCCTGGGTGGGTGCTGGTATCCTGGGGTGGGGTGGGATACCATCTATTTTCTTTACAATCAGAAATTTTTTACACAACAATTGTACGTGTTAAAGGCAAAATTTAAATTAGTTGACTTGCTGTCTTAGTCCACCGTTCTTTGTAGCACCCACAGCCCCAACATCACATCACTTACAAATAAAATATGTACCTTTATTACAAAGGGAGAAAATAGCTTATAAAAGTAGGAAATTATTCAGTACTTTGTAGGCACGCCTCCAGCATCCATCGCATACCAACCTTCCGAATCCATCAATCATGTCAATAAATTAATACAAAAGTAGCCATAGGTGATGTGAGTGTGCCAGATTGCACCACCCCTAACCCACCCCGACCCAGGGACGAGATTTTTGGGAAATATCTTTTGGGAAATATTCATGCCCAGAATATTTTTAAGCAGAATTTTCAAAATGCCCTGGGCCCTCATTCCGGGTGAGTTGATTAGTAGGGTACTATTGAAGGTATCTTACAACACCCTCCCCCGCCCCCGCCCCCTCCACCCCCACCCCACCCCAACCAACCCCCACCCCTGGGAGATCTACCACTGTTACAATAAAAAAATAATAAAAGAAATTTAGTGGAAAGGAAATAGTAAAATGGCTAAAATATAATAATTTAACAACCCCACTCCACCCACGGTCCTGTGAAAGACAACCTCTCCCAAAAACCCATTTGTAATCCAGCCTACTGGGGCCTACCTAGAGGGTGATTGTACGGTTTCCTTGATTGTTCTAGTAATTGATGTTTGAAGGATCGCACTCAAAATGGAAACAATGTCCATCTGGAAATTGGAGATGATTAGCAGCACCCCCGCCCCACCCCCAACCCCTTAGGGCTGTATGGCATCACGAAAGAGGCTGTTGCTAGTGTTCGAGGTACTCAATCGTAACCCTTTAAGACTCATATTAGCCAACGCACGCACGAACGCACACACCGCAGACTGGGAGTTCTACTACTGTTACAATATAAAAAAATAATAAAAGAAATTTAGTGGAAAGGAAATAGTAAAATGGCTAAAAATATAATAATTTAACAGCCCCACTCAACCCTTTAACACTCCTATCAGCCATAATAGCCTCTGCAGTGGTCTTGAGAAATGTCCATTTGCAGACCAGAAGACATTTTTTTTTAATTTACAACTGAAATGACTGGCTCGATAACAGATTCGTAAATTGTCAAAAATAGTCTTCTCTTGGTCTGCAAATTGACATTTTCTTTAAGAAAATTGAAGTTTTCTTGAAAAAAATGTAAGGCTTAAACGGTTAAGTGAGAATATTACACACTCCCTAGAAATCATGTTTCTGTGCTGAGTAGAAATCAGAAATTTGGGACACCTATTTAGCATGAGAAAAAACTCAGCAGAAAAATGCATGATGCTATTAAAATTCTCTCTGCCATTGTAGAAAGGCACCTGTTTCCATGATTCAACAATGCTGATGAGGATTAAGTTGTGTACCTAGTTATAATTAAACGAAATAAATCTTAATATATGAAGATTTCATTACGTATATATTAATATAATTTACTAATTTATGAAATTGAATTAGCGACACGTGTCCCTAATTCAACTTCGCAACTAAAAAGAGTATATTAATTTATATTGAATAAAATCATCCTATGTTAAGATTTATTCCGTTGTCGTTGTCCTCATTGGTTGTTGTCGTCGTCATCATTGGTTGTTGTCATCGGCGTCGCGTCGGCGGCGGCGTTGTTGTTGTTGTTGCTAAAAGTATAAATTTGTCTGGATAGTTTCAGTAGAAATTGTGCCTGCAACGATAAACCCTATACGTTATTAGTTTTATTATTTCTGTTTGCGAAAATATTATTTTTAGGCATTCACACTGCCGCATTTCTAAGTAGGAACCCTGAGGTCGCAACGTGAATTGACAAGACTTTTTTAGTGTAAGCGCTGTATGATGACTTGTATTTTATATATTGATATATCAGCTAGTCACAGATACCAAATTTAATAAATATAAAAATTATATTGAACGTAACGCAATTATGGATTGAAATAAAAAGACTTGATCTCTACTACGTCAAATGTAACCAAACGCGCTCACTCCATGACGCGCCTTCATCCGACGACGTCATATACAGGCAGGTTTTGCAAATTTGCTACGGTCATTCAATCGTAATTTTGCTATTTTCGGAAAACTAAGCTACTTTTCACGAAATAACTTTTGTAAGTTATTTCTATCATATTTTTCCTATGCAGTTTCACTAAGTAGGTATGTGGCATTTTAGGGGTCATTTAACAACGAAGAAATTTTCACCATACTTAACTCACTTAATCCAGCGAAAAGTGCCATATTTAAAGGATAACTAACGTCACCTCTTGATAGCTAATATGCCACTTATAAACTATGCAGGTAGTTTTAAGCGTTTTATCATGCCGCTAAAGAAAGGTATTCGGGCTTTAGTAGCTAACTGTTGCTACATTTCTACAGCCATGCTGGCTGTCATTATTTACTTTTCAACCAATTAGAAAAAGCATAGCGTGTCTGCCTCGGAATATACACTCAGTCATAGAGGCGCCAGCTATAGGTTGGCACTGGGTTATAAAAGCAATCACATAGGTAAGCCGTTGAATGTTTTGCAAGTAATTTGACTGGAGGTTGTTGCTGCCATAGGAGAGATGAGTATTACATAACAAAGAATGCAATGCATTGGCACTGACATTACATCATGCACTATTGCTTGCAGAGACAAAATGGTGAGGATCACTGTTCAACATTTACGCAACATTACAAAGCAGATAATTGTAAAAAGAGTGACCGGAATGTGACAGGATATGAATGATATGGAATCAATAAACCATAATCTATCGGTGCAGTATGAAATTTGAGATGAGATTAGCACCCCTTTAAACACTGCGTATTCGCTTCACTGAGTTTTCTAGATTTAAAGGATGAACATGCTGTTAGTAATAGGTCAAGCTCTATGAATAAGAGCAATGTCACTCAACCATATTTGCATTTGATATCATCAATCACAACATTTTATTAGGAAAGCTTGACTATTATGGAATTTGAGGATGTGCCTGGTTTCAGAGCTAATTAAACCCACTTGTGTGAATAGCGCCTCAAAGCGCTCAAAATACTACATCATATATCAATTAAACATTTTGATGGTCAATATTTTTCAAGATATTTTAATTTTAGAAGACTATTTTTTGTAAATATACCACTGATTTTTTTACGCCGGCTTGGCCATTAAAGGAAAGTAAAGAAAATCAAGTTTTTACTTAGCCAGTGTCTATCCGCAGGCCCAGAGAAGAGAGAGGAGTATTTTTGAAAATTTAACACTAGAGTGACTGGCTGGGTTACTTTAAATTCTCTTCTCTAGGCCTTTCAAATAGCCATTTTTGAAGACCAGTCCAAAGTTGTGTTGTTTATGGGCAGTTAGACCATTACAGGGTTAGGTTGACACAGGAGGGGGTTGACTGATAGAACACAACGCGCGCAATTTAATGCCACCTGCACTGAAAACAGGAAATTAACCTGTGATCTTCCTCAGGGGTCGATTGTTGGCCCTTTGCTGGTTTTATTCTATATGAATGACTTACCAAATTTGTTTCCAAAATATGCCACTAATACTGTTTGCTGATGACGTCAAGAAGAAATAGCTCTTTCAAGGACATGAAATAACATGTCCAATCCAAACACGGCCATAGTTTCTATATATGGTAGAAATGCCTAGAAAGCTTTAGCATGCTTAGATCTACGAATTGTATTGTATGGTATTATTTATCCCATGGCAATATGTTATATATTGGTGAAAAATGTATAAATAATATGCCTAAGCCATGTTTAAACTGTGTAATCCCGCCTTTACAACAGTTATCATGCTGTTGAAGCGCTTGTGAATATAACGCTAAAGAGAATTTCACTGTATTAGTTATAAGATTAGGCATTTAGATAATTGTATAACATACTAATTTAATTCTGAATATGTATAACGTATAAATGTACACCGAAGGGCCTATGGCTTATTGTGAAACTGAATCAACTGTTTACTGATGACACCAATGATTTTTACTCCGAGAATAACTTGGATATATTATACGAAAGAGCAAATAAAGAAATGGAAGACGTTATTAATTGGTTCAGAGTAAACAAGCTATCATTAAATGTTGATAAATCAAACTATATTTTATTTTCAAAGTCTAGAAAATCAATAAGCAAAAGCATTCCAAAAATCTAATTTAATTAAAAAGAAATTGAAGCAGCTCCATTTGCTACATTCTTGAGTTTATTTAGACAAGAACCTGACATGGGGCAAACAAATTGAGGTAATGGGCCTTTCCAGTTTTTGCTCTGCCCAGCCCATCTCTATCTAAGATCCACCCACACCTCGCTGGTGCTGGGTCGATCGATCTGTAAACTTCTTGGCTATCAATTTCCAGAAAACTATACAGGTAAGCTGTAGAATATTTAGAAACTAATTTGACTGAGTGCCATAGGCAGCAACAGCGCCCAGTCAAATTAGTTTCAAAACATTCAACACCATGTTTATTAAATAGTAGAGACATACAATTCGTGCAACATGTCCGACTATTAAGAGTTAAAGACGGGCCAAATAGAATCATTTTTGACGGAATGATTGCTGGGGCAATTCCCACTACACATCAAAATAAAATGTAACATGATAAGATTCTAGGTGGGCTTAGTAAATGGTGGGTATGGGAAATTATCATCAATGCTCTACTTCCTCTGCGTAGACTCTATGGCGAGAAGAAATAAACAAATTAAATGGATTGAAACGATCAAATCTATTTTAGAAAGCATTGGGAAGCAAAATATATTTGTAGAAGAGAATATAAACTGCAGAGAAATAGTCAAACTAACAAAATACTTACTAGAACAGAAATATATAGATATGTGGAGGAGATAGGTTGGACAATCATCACGGCTAATGTTCTATGAAAGAACAAAAACATAATTCCATTTCGAAACCTATTTAAAGTTACTCCCATATCGCGACGCAATAAGTCTTCTCCATTTCCGCACCAGCGACCACCGACTCGCAATAGAAACACAATGATGGATTTGTATTGAGAGAAACGAGCGTCTTTGCCATAAGTGTAATGCAACAGAACATGAAAATCGCTTTCTGTTTAAATGTGAAACATATAATATACAACGAAATAAGTGCATACCACTATATTATTCAAACCATAACAATGAAGAAAAGACTCGTAGACTTGTGTCAATATGCAACAAATCGATACTTGCCAAACTCTATAAATTTTTACCACTGGTAAAGAAAAAGTCTTGTACTACTGTTGCTACTGTTACTGCCATTGCGACTGTGTCTATTACTACTACTGCTACTCCTGCTACCAAACCTATTGCTGTCACTGCTGCTGCTACTACTACTTTTACGTAATCGTTCTTATTACTACCGCCAAATGTATAAATGATAAAACCAACCTCATATGCCATTACAACAATGGCCTGAGTGAAATAAAGAAAACTGATAACTGAAACTGATTATGACGTCATCATACATGCCGATGATAGATGGATACTCTGGAGGAGAATTACAGCTAAACTAGCAAGAGGCATGGGTGTCGTTCAAAGCGTAAAGCCATACCTAACACAAGCCACTATTAAAACCCTGATTCTCACACTGGGTCCTTCCACACCTGACATACTGCAATGTCATCTGGACTAATACAAAAAAGGAAATTAGCAAAAATAGAAGTCATGCAGAAGGAATTCATTACAATGTTTTCAACCTATAACCCACAGCTTTGCAAACAACTTCAACATTCTTACACACGACACTAGGAACAAACGTGATCGCCACATTAGATACACATGAACCGACAGAGGAAAACGTAGAATTTCAATTGGTGCCGTGAAAGCATGGAATAAAACAGACAAACAAACACGCGAAAAGATACTAACACTAAAATCATACAAAGACATAAGTAAAATTATCATACTCAATACATACTAGATCTAGACAACACACTATGCAGCTATCATTATATCTACAAGTCCATACTGACACGATAATCAAGCCCTCATACCTACTCCTACTACTACCCCTACCCCTACTACTACTACTACTACTACTACTACTACTACTACTACTACTACTACTACTACTACTACTACTACTACTACTACTACTGCTACTACTACTACTACTACTACTACTACTACTACTACTACTACTACTACCACTACTTTCATCCACCGATCAGGAAAGATCGCAACGAACATGGCGGCGGGGTTGCCATATATGTAAGTGAAAACCTAGAATACTCCAGACGAACAGACCTGGAAATTAATAGTTCAGAAAATATAATTCTGGAAGTCATGTATGGTGCTCACAGATTTCTTATCTACGGAATCTACTGTCCACCAATCAGTCCAATGAAAACCTGGGATACTATTAATATATCAGGTGACACAGTAATCGATCAAGATAAACCAACAATACTATTGGGAGACTTGAATCAAGATCTCCTATCTCAAAATATGAATAAACTAGGAAACTTAATAGTAACCTAAGGTTTGAGATCACACATCAATGACCCAACACGAATAACCGAAACAACTGCCACACTGATTGATGCAATACTAACATATGGTGACAAAAATCCTATAGAGTCGGGAACCATTGACATCAATAACTATTCTGACCACCTAGCCTCAGAGATCGCTGTCTCTGTACCATTTTATAAGCTTAAGTAGTACAAAAGGAAAGTGTTGATATACTCCAAAAACAACTACGAAAAAGTCAACCATCTTATAGAGACGACGCCACGGTCTGCTCTTCTGAATATACATGATGAAATAAACGAATCTGTTGAAACCTTCAATCAGATATTTTCAGCATAGTTAATGAGTGTATCCCAAGCGAGCTTGTAGCCATTCGCCCATGAGATAACCCATGGAATAACTCTGAGATAAGGCGGGAATCCTGAAAGAGAGACAGATTGCACACCAAAGCCAAACGCACTAACAGCATAGTCCATTGGCAATCGTACAAAATACAGCGAAATAAGATTAACAACCTCAAAAGACAAGGAAAAGTACACTTTCTTGAAACGTTAGATACTAGGCTATCAGATCTGAATCGCTATAGCCCGAAGTCTTATTGGAAAACACTAAAACTACTGGTGAAACGTACTGAATTATCATCGATTCCACCACTCGCTATTTCAAACATGAATGAAGATAACATTGCATACACTGATGAACAGAAAGCGGAATGCCTTAACAACTACTTTGGAAGTATATCATTTGTAAATAACACGGACCATAATTTACCAAACTTTACCCATAAAACTGAAAATAGACTAAGTAACATGAATATACAGCCACAAAAAGTTGAGGACATTATAAAGATTCTACTGATAAATAAAGCCTATGGTCACGATGAAATTAGCCACGAAATGTTAAAAGCTGTTAATGAAACTATATCTTTGCCTCTGTCTATTCTCTTTAACAAATCCCTTCAATCAAATGTTTCCCCAAAACCTATGGAAAATTGCGTCTGTAAACCCGTTATTTATAAAAGGAAACAAAAAACATCCTAAAAACTATCGACCAATCTCGCTCCTAAGTGTTTTAGGACAGATAATGGAGAGAATTGTTTTCAAATACATATGCAACCACTCACATACAAATAATCTTATTTATAAATATCAATCAGGATTTCGCGCTGGATACTCTGCAACATTCCAACTTATAGAATTGTGTCATATATTGGCGAAAGCTTTGGATGAGCGTTTGATATCTAGTGTAATATTTTGTGACGCCTCCATGGCCTTCGACAGAGTATGGCACAAAGGTCTATCCTTTAAACTCAGACAAAATGGTATAACAAAATCATTATATATGTGGTTAGAAAACTACCTTACGAATAGAAAGCAAATGGTTAGAGTTGACCAATTGTATTCATCCTTAAAGTCATTTCATGCAGGCGTACTGCAAGGCTCAGTTTTAGGGCCGCTGTTATTTATGTTTTATATAAACGATATTGCTGAGAATATAATAATCTTACACGACCATTTGCTGATGATACCTCGATGCATGCATCTGGAGAAAACGAGA
Organism: Chaetoderma sp. LZ-2023a; assembly: GCA_034401795.1. NCBI lineage: Eukaryota > Metazoa > Mollusca > Caudofoveata > Chaetodermatida > Chaetodermatidae > Chaetoderma > Chaetoderma sp. LZ-2023a. The sequence goes on from JAVVLW010002816.1 coordinate 79,282, forward strand.
TCGATATCGCACCAGCTTTGAACCAAGACCTGGTGGCTCTGAACTGCTGGTCAAAGCAATGGCTGGTCAAATTCAACCCGAACAAAACAGTCAATATGTTAGTGGCAAATAAGCCAACTCATAACATGCCAATTGGCACCTTCTTCTAGGCAATACACGAATAAGCCGAGTACAGTCTCACACCTATTTAGGCCTCACATTCTCATCCAATCCTAAATGGGCAACCCATATAGAGAATATGAGTAAGAAAGCAAACATAATTTTAGGTTCAATGAGAAAAATAAAATACAATGTATCAAGGAAATCATTATTTTAAATTTATCTTAGTTACCTTCGTCCTGTATTGGAATATGGATCCGAAGTGTGGGACGGATGCACGCAACAAGCATTAGAAAACATTGAATATATCCAAAAAGAGGCGATAAGAATAATATCTGGACTTCCGAAATACACACCTCTAGAAAGATTATACAAAGAACTTGGATTAGTCATGTTAAGTAGCAGAAGAAAAAACAAAAAACTAACTTTAATGTTTAAAATGCTAAAAGGAGACTGTCCAGATTATATTTCTGAACTAATCCCAAGATGGTTAGACGAAGTTATAAATTGTAATCTACGAAACAGAAATAACCTAGTAGAAGAAAACATTCGTCTTGAGAGCTATACAAATCGTTCTGTCCTAGTACGATCAACCGTTGGAACAAACTAGATGAGTCCGTTAAAAATTCTGCATCTGTCTCCATATTCAAGTCAAAAATTTACCACAACCACGTTAGCGTCGTACCTGCATATTATAGCACTGGGGACCGGCTTCCCAATATTATACACACTAAATTACGAAATAAATGTAGTCAACTTAACGCTCATCTTAATTATTCTCATCTTAGTGACAATCCTAATTGCCCCAATTGCATGGGCATCATAGAAGATAACAAACATTATTTACTCGAGTGTGCCAAATATACAGAACACCGACAACAGCTATCTAGAAATCTACTACCTTTTGTTATTTCAGAGGACATATTACTATATGGCAACCCGACCTAGGCTTTGAAGAAAACTGTTTCATATTTCAGAAAATCCAGAATTACATTAAGAATAAAGAAAGGTTTGTCTGACTCTAAGCACAGACCACATTTCCGTGTGTTGGAATCGGAATCATGAATTCCCAGAATCCCAATTTCGAGGTAACTATCCATGAGTGTTGTTGAATATGATGAGGCTAGTGTGACTGGGTGTCGTTGCTCCTTTTTGCAGCAATGGCTCCCGGTCGGGTTAGTTTCAAAATATTTAACAGCATGTTTACTAAAAGCTATCAAAGACATACAATCGATAAACTTGACGCACATTTCAGTTTCAATTTTCAATTATTAGTCTCACTATTCTTAATATGTAGCATAAGAATCTAAGTCAGTTTGACTTGTGACTCAATTCAATTGTTGTTAATTGACAATAAAATATGTTTAAAACAAACCTTTCCATTTTTAGCCATGCCCGGCCCATCTCTAGCTAAGCTCCGCCCACACCTCACTCATGTTGGGATCGATCGATCTCTGAACTGCCTGACTAGCAATTTCCAGAAAACTATACATGTAAGCTGTTGAATTTTTTCTAACTAATTTAACTAGGTGTTGTTGCTGCCTATGGGAAAATACGGGTAAGCCCACTCACATTAGTTACACAATATTCAACAGCATGTTTATTAAATAGTAGAGACATACAATTCTTACAATGTGTCAGACTATTAAGAGGTAAAGACGGGCCGCCCATATAGAATCATTTATGACGTAATGATTGTTTTGTCATCCTACACGCCGCTTAGCTGATTATGACGTCATATGACGTCATTACTCTGGAAAGGTCCATTGCCAGTGACAAGACACATTCTGCGAATGCCGTGCGTGTTGCTAACTTTACCTGGTGTGGCTTAAGTTTCAAATTCTAATTCTAATCGATAAATTGACGACGATGACTTTGCCTCGATGGGCTTGGCTTAAGTTACGAATGATAGTCGACGAATTTACAGTGGCAACTTTACCTGTTGTTGATTTGTCACAGACTATGATCGATGAATTAATGGTGAAAACTTTCTCTGACTGGGTGTGATTAATGTTGCTAACTAAAATCGATGAATTAACGCGTGGATGGGTTGATTCTCTATAAATATGAACCGTATGGGCGCTCAAACTATATTCTGGTGGCCAATCTTCCTAAAGGAAACATCTTCCAGCAGACATCTTCCAGCAGACGTCATCAAGTCGAAGAAGCAAGCACGTGAGTAAAACAATTTCAGTCATTCTCATCTGTATTGCTGTTGTTGATTGCTATTATTTGATGGAACATAAGCCTGCCATCTAACTTAATATTTCTTATATTTACATCAATGCAGTTTTCAGAAAAACAAAAACGGGTGGTAGAGATAATTCTCTGTCTGTAGGCATTCGCACACTGATGTTGTTGTCCAGATGGCAACACATGTGAGTGCATGGTTTGGGAATATAACACAAGCTAGTATCAGCATACGTACAGTGAAAGTTTTAATACATAATAATGAACCAAATATAAAACATATTACATATACCATTTAAATAAATATCAGCTAATCTAAGTACCAAAATTGCTTGGAAAATATAAACGTTTTAACCAACCCTTGATAGGTACACCCCGCCGTGTGTCAACCTTGTGTGCGGGTATACCACGTACCCGAGTATAGCAAAGACAAACCTGAATATGGTTTCGTAAGCGGTATGAATACTATTCCCTACAGGCTCTGATGTATAGCCATTAACTCGCTACTCTTGCTGGTTTGGATGGTATGTTGTTGAAGGTTTCTTTGGTGAAGACTGATATAAATTGATGGCTCAAAGACTCCGCCTTTTTTTTGAATCGGTTAGTTTTTGTCCCTCGTGTCTGATGGTGCTTATACCTACGATATAGTACGATATCCAGAACATTTTACCGAGCACTTTTATCGTCATCTGGACATGTAGCATGTTGTTAATGTAGGTCTGGTAGGATTTGTGTAGGGCTTCCTGTACTTGCCGTCGTAGGTGTTGAAATTTTTTCTTGCCTGTGATGCTATCACGCTTTTTGGCTGTATTATATATTCGGTGTTTCCGCCTTATTAGTCTTTTGATGTTGTGCGTCACCCAAGGTATGTCACATTGTGATCCTAGCACTTTTTGGGGAATATTTTTGGTAATTTTCTGGAAAATTGCCTCCTTTAAGAAGCACCAGTTGCCCTCTACTGTGTGGGTTGATAGGATACGGTTGAAGTATTTCTTTAGTGCTTCCTCAGGTTATTCGTGATCTTATCCCAGTTGGTTTTATGGTATTGGAAGATTTTACTTGATGGTTGTTTTAATTTGTTTGGACGAACTGTCACATCTACGATGTGAGTGTCATGATCTTCTATTGGTTGTGCAGTTTGTGTTTTGTTAACCAGGCTTTGGTGTGATGTTATTAGGAGGTTTAAGGTATTCACACCTCGCGTGGGAAGTCTGCGAAGCCTTTTCACCTGTTCGACTGATGTATCAATTAGGGTGTCAAGGAGCAGCTGCGAATGTTGCCGAAAACATACTTAGCCCTTGACACAAATACTACGTTTGTACAAGCACCCTGCGTATCCTTGATGCTGTACAACAGTAACAGATATGCGGCTCCAAAGGCAGCTGGAGATAGACTGATGCCTGACAACGCAAGAACCCCCGTACCTTCGCTGGACACAGTTGGCCGGGCAGCATAATTTCTAACGATGAGTAATCCATTGCCATTGTCCTAAAAGCGCTGTTTAATCTGAACAACGGGTTTGCCAACTAGGAGATCGCCGACTAGTTGAGTCGTTATATGTACGCCAAGCAAAACTCAAAGTTCCAATTGCTCCTGCATGAACGCCTTGGAGGAAATAGCTTCAAGTGTATTGAGTACACCAGCATTCACATGTAATGTGTGCATCCATATTGTCACTCAAATATTTCCATAATGCAATAGACACGCCACTTCTGGTTGATACACGAGATACGCGATGTGAGACCTGTATTACTTTACCATTAGGCTCAGGCATAATGCACTTTAATCCGCGTTTATGAAGAACTACGTTAATAATATTGTTGAAGTCATGCATCATTGGAAAGCGCAGCCAATTTTCGATACATTTATCTATTAGTCTTTAGATTTTTATAAAATTTTATCTAGTTAGTCGTAATTCTAGAATAGCTCTATTGTCCAGTTGATTTACCCTAGATTTATTAGTGAACTTAGGTATAATGGTAGATTTCCTATATGCAAATATCTCATTGAAAATTTTACAAAACTATAAAGACTAATACAATTAGGTTTAGACAGTTGGATGCGCTTTCCAATGATGTGTGACTTCAATTATATTGTGATCTTAGTTTATCGGAGCAACGGTTTGAAATGCGGTGTATTTGAGTGCAATAACAACTTAATGCAGGCCGGCTGCGTGTTGTTAACGTTACCAGCCAGCCATGTGTCCTGAGCGTTGATTTAGGGGAATCTCGCAGTAATGACGTCAATGTGGGTAAGGTGTATTGTATGTCTTTAATGATGGATGTACTATTTAATAAACAGTCTGTTGAATATTTTGAAAGTAATTTCACTGTGCACTGTTGCTGCCATAGGCAGCAACAACAGGCAGTCAAAATAGTTTCAAACTATTTTACAACTTACCTGTATCGTTACCTCGATATCAGGACTTTGTGAATTCATGGTTCGATCGATCCCAACACGAGTAAAAGCATGGGTGGAGCTTAGCTAGAAATGGGCGTGGTACAGCTAGGCTCCATTTATTGTGTGGTAATGGAATAACGGACTCTTTTAATGGCATCGTTTTTCAGTAATTATATTACGTCATATGAGAGCCCCACCCACACGGCTGTTGAAGGCCATTTTTATTTACCGTTTTTAAACAGTAGCAGAACCTTCCAAGGGTGTGTCATCATTCCTAAATTTATTTAGCGAAATGTTTATGTATCGTATGATGTCTGCATCTGTATGCAGGGGCGTGAGTATTCTGCAAATTAGACTCTAAGAAGTCATTTCACACAATATTTCTTACATGGTAGAATACTGGAACAAAATATACAGTATCAAGAAATCTAAGTTTTGTTACAAACTGTATCAATGAACCTGTCCAGTTTAACCATCAATCATATGATGTCATAATCAACTACATGGCGTGTGTGATGACGCCATAATCAATAACGACATGAAGGACGTAGATAAGTTCGTCACGAACGCGTAATTCATGACGAACTAAACCGTTGTTATACGAATTGTATGTCTTTACTATTTAAAAACCATGCCGTTGAATATTTTGAAACTAATTTGACTAGACACTGTTGCTGCTATAGCCAGCAACAGCGCCCAGTTAAATTAGTTTCAAAATATTCAACAGCTACCCTGTATAGTTTTCTGGAAATTGAGATTTAGAGTACAGGGATCGATTGCTCCCAACACGCGCAAAGCGTTGGTGGATTTTAGATAGAGATGGGCGGGCCATAACTAAATCTGGGTTCCTCCATTGATGACGGACTACGCGTTGTTGTACGAATTGTATGTCTTTACTATTTAATAAAAATTATGTTGGATATTTTGAAACCAATTTGATTAATGACGCTATTGATTATGACGTCATCCTACACATCACGTAGTTAATTATGACGTCATGTGACTGGCGCATAGACGGGAAATCTCAGTTATGTCATTCATGACGTCATTGCTTATGACGTCAGCATACACAACAGGTAGTTGATTATATATGGCTGATGGATAAACTGGAAAGGTCCACTGTCATTCAGATATTGATTGCATTTGTTCATCGATCTGCCAAAAACGTCGTCAAAGCTGGTATTAAGACGTTTCCTATAAACACTGAGCTTTTGATACGTTTGTCAATTAAGGAGAGGGGGGTTGTGACGGGGTGGGAGGTGGGCGATTAAAAATATATTAGATAGGAACAACGCGTCATGAGTTTCCTTAACTGTCCGCGTCCTGAGTTTTTGCCTACTACATTTTCCATGTAGTAGTAGTAGTAGTAGTAGTAGTAGTAGTAGTAGTAGTAGTAGTAGTAGTAGTAGTAGTAGTAGTAGTAGTAGTAGTAGTAGTAGTAGTAGTAGTAGTAGTAGTAGTAGTAGTAGTAGTAGTAGTAGTAGTAGTAGTAGTGGTGGTGGTGGTGGTAGTAGCACTACAGCCAAATATAATAAATTCGCTACGTATGTGTCAAAATGCTGTTGAGTATTTTGAAACTAAATTAACGGAAAGCTTGTCCTGCCTAAAATCACGACTGTAAAATTGAGATACCGGGATTACAGGTTCAAATAAGTAGAATGCGATATTTGTTTTTCATTCCGAGGCCCCTTATTCTTCGCCCTTGCCCTTGCTTTAATGCGGCCCTGTCTGTTCACGAGCGTATTTCTGAAACAACTGACATAATTCTACACAATGGACCAGTCCTTGAAATTCGCCACAGCAATCAGCAAAGCTGTCGTAGAAGACGTGTACAATTTAATTTGCTACAGCACATAATTCACGTGGAAGAAAGTTGCAGACCTAGCTGCTTAAATGCGATTTTATCATAGATACAAAGTATCATTATATCATATCAAAGCAAGTTTCTACAATTCACCAATAATAGTACCCAGATTATGATTAATTATAGCATATTTGAAAAAATTCTGTAGCAGTACAGTGGTGAACCAGTTCTGCTACAGCATTTTTGTGTCGTGGCAAAATTGTCCGAATTTCAAGTGATGATGGATGGATCCGAGCTGTCACTCAAGTATCTGGTGAGATAATCAACTACGTCACACATAGATAGCTGATATCACAATCATAATAGCGTAGTGTCATGACGCTCGAAAAGTCCTTCACGTGTACGAACTGTATGTCTATGGCGTATTTACAGCTAGTGGAGTGACTTAAGTCCAAATTTAAGTGATATCGTGACCTGCTGGAACAAAGCATTTGTTCCACTAGACATTAGATCTCCAGTATTCAGAGTAATAGAAAGATTTACCTGTATCATGTATGATAACACTACTCCACATGTTGATGTGAATGAGCTTCGACAGGAGCTATTCACAAGGAGAGTGAAGATGATGGAGAAGCTTCCTCCCACTCAAAATGCACTGCTCCAACATGTTAATCGATATCTATACCAAGCCAGTATTTGGAGAGGAAGTTTGAATCCAAAGATATCTGCACCTACTCCTGAAGGCTTTGGGTGGACCAAAGGAGACACTGGGTGGTGTCCATTGTGGACAACTCCACCAGCTGCCGCTGTTAGCTGCAGAGAATTAATCAAGCGTGGATGCAAGGCTACGCCTAGTTGTTCAAAGAATTGCAAGTGCAGGAATGCAGGTCTCGCATGCACAGCATTGGGCCTTTGTCATGGCAGTTGTGAGACAATTTGGCTTTGATCGACTGACTTTGAAACCACGCATGTAGTCTCAGTGTAAGTGCCATGATTGGAATTATACAATTGAACATAAAGCTGTTGGTTTAGATAGCACGTTATGTTTCTATTTTGGAAATAAGACCCCACCACAATTTTACATTTTGACATTTACCTTAGTTTGGCAATCCCTCTAGAGAGATTTGCATTATGCTAAACCGTGTTGTGCACATTTTCCAATCTCAGAATACAAATGTACCATTTAAATTAACATTTCCCGCATTTATTTATAATGTGAGGGGCCAAAACCTCAAATTATCCTTTTGAACAATGAACCCAGGAACAGCACTGACTAAGGTACATCAATACGAAAAACTGTCTTTGATACAGCATGTCATAGTAATTCTATGTAAAATATGAAAACAAAACACAATTTGATTTTGACCTTGCCCCTAGACGTGACCTTGAGCATTCAAACTTAGCAGACCCATCTGAAAAGTTATGCATTGTACTATGGTACATCTGTGTCAAAACCTGTGCTTTTTGCAGCATGTTACACACATTCCCTGGGAAGAAATATACAAAATCTCACATAATTTCAACGTTGACCTTGACCTCTGCATGACCTTGAGATTTAGACTTTGGCAGTCCACTCTAAAAATGTTTGTATTGTCCTCTAATACATCTGTGCCAAATTTGGTGCTTTGTTATAGTGTGGCACGGTCATTTCATTGAGAAAATATGAAAATAAACCCGCATAATTTGACCTTTGACCTTGAGCTCTGTGTGACCTTGATGTTTAGACTTTGGCAGCCCACTCTAAAAATGTTTGTATTGTCCTCTAGTACATCTGTGACAAATTTGGTGCTTTGTTCCAGCAGGTCACGATCATTCCCTTAAGCCACTCCACTAAGTTTGCGAAACATTCTGTTGAATATTTTGGAACTAATTAAATTAATTTCGAAATATTCAACAGCTTTCCTGGGTATGTACCTTAAAATATGAACCTTTCCAGGTTTTACTACGCGCCGCCCATCGCTAACTAAGCTCCGCCCACACCTGGCTCGCGCTGGGCTCGATCGACCCTTGAACTCCCTGACTATCAATTTCCAGAAAATTATACAGGTAGGCTGTTAAATATTTTCAAACTAATTTGACTGGGTGCTGTTGCTGCACCGCGCCGAGACAAATTAGTTTCAAAATATTCAACAACATGTTTACTAAATAGTAAAAGCATACAATTCGTACAATAACGCTTAGTCCGCGTTTGTGACGTACTTACCTACGCCATTCATGACGTCATTGACTATGACGTCATCCTACACGTCACGTAGATGATTATGACGTCATATGATGGATGATTATGTGATTCTGGTAATTCAGTGTTCAAAGTATATAACTCGATTCCAGCACGCGTACACAGTGGGGCGGAGCTTAGCTAGAAATGGGCGTGGCATGGCTAGAAATGGCTCTATCTGTGCCGAGTGTTACTGTAAACTAAGAATACATATCAAACTTCGGAAAATGCAAATAAAACGTCAGGGGCCAAATTTAAATGAAAGGCCGTGCAATATGGTCTATATGATTGTTCAGCAGTGTTTTCGTACCATTTTCAGTACCGCAATGTCTTTGAGTCTCCTTGTGGTTCTTGGCCTACTCACAGGTAAGATTACTACACTAGTCTTATTATCGGAAAGCAATACATAGGTCAGTAAGGCCATGCGTTTTAAGCGAGTTGGCGGGGTAGGGAGGGGTTAAGATGTGAGTGAGTGAGCGAGTGAGTGAATTACGGTGTCGTGTCGGGCTGTGTGGATGAGTGAGGGAGTGAGTGAGGTAGATAATCTAGGGAGTGGGTGAGTAAGATGTTTCACGAATGTTGGAGGTATGGGTTATTAATTGAATTGGTGATTGAATGATTGATTGCTTGATTCATCAATTTGTATTCCTCGCTTCTATTTCAGGTCCAGTACTTGTGTATGGGGTGGAGGTCAGTATAAGAAAAATAATTAACTGAAAGACGACGACGACGACGACGACGACGACGACGACGACAACAACAACAACAACAACAACAACAACCATCACCACCATCATCACCACCACCACCACCACCACCACCACCACCACCACAACCACAACCACAACCACCACCACCACCACCACCACCACCACCACCACCACCACCGCCACCACCACAACAACAACAACAACAACAACAACAACAACAACGACGACTACTATTTCTCTTCATTCTGCTGCTGCCGCTGGCGCAGCCGCCGCCGCTACTACTACTACTACTACTACTACTACTACTACTACTACTACTACTACTACTACTACTACCGCTACTACTACCACAGTACCAGCGCCGCTGCCGCAGCCTCCGCCACCAAGATTTACCACCTGAATGACTGGCTCGGTTATCGGACTTCTCTCGCTCTGTAATTGGACATTTTTAAAACAACGCCAGATGTCGTTTTTATACCGCCTTGAGTGTATTGTATACGTAATTTAATATATATATCTATATATATCTATATATTTATATATATATATATATATATATATATATATATATATATATATATATATATATATATATATATATATATATATATATATATATATATATATATATATATATATATATATATATATATATATAGACTTAACCCTGAAATTTACAAACATAGGTTTCTGTTGACCTGAAAATGGATATTTTCCAAATCTAGTGTAGATATGGTCTTTGACAGGATTAATGGTCAAGAAAATTAAAATTTGCCGACCAAGATAATTCTAATACTGAAAATGTACCACTGGAATGATCCGGCTCGGATAAGCTTCTCTTGGTCTGCAAATTGGCATTCCCCAATATCACTGTAGAGGCCGTCTTGGCCTTCGCCTCCATTAAATGTTTACGTTGACACAGCGCGGGTTAAGGATCATGATTTTTGAAACAGTAAGTAGCATGCATATTCGTAAGCTATTATAATCTACATAATCATATGGCCTTACTGGATTGATAAAAACATATTAGGATTCAATCATATAGTAGTCGAGGGTCTGTTTACTTAGATTTCGTGGCCGAGTTTCAAATACTATCCAAATTGAACCCTGACTTCCAGGAATCTCAATTACAATGTAACTATATGGAAAGGTTTTTGCATAAGTTGAAACTAACAAGAACCGATTGCTGCGATAACCACCAGTCAAATAAATTTTAAATATTCAACAGAATAGCTATAACAATTTTAGTGATCTTACGAATTGGGCTTTTGAAGTTAAACTTGTTTAAGTGTAATTATCAAGTATATTTCACGACTTGTCGTTTTCCTGCAGCAAAACATCGACATAGTGTCTTTAGACTGAGTATTCCCAATGGCAACAACAGACAAAGAGTAACAGAGTCAGTATATAAATGAAATCCGGACATCTCAAGCATGTTACCTTAGAGTAAAGTATATTAACCCTTTCACGACGAAGCCGGCCAAGACCGGTCTCTGCAGGGGTCGTGAGGAATGGCCATTTGCAGGCAAAGAGAAGACTATTTTTGAAACTTTTTGGAATGACTCGCTCGATAACCGGGCCAGTCAATCCAGTGGTAAATTTTTAAAAATAGTCGTCTCTTGGCCTGCAAATGGACATTCAATGAGTAAATATTTGAATTTTTTGAACAAATTTAACCATTAAAGGGTTAATGCCCCTTTCCTGTTTTAGCTATTCCCCGTCCATCTGTCGCTAATCACCACCCACACCTCGCTCGTGTTGGGATCGATCGATCGATCACCGAATGCAATGACTATCAATTTCCAAAAAACTATACGGGTAAGCTGTTGAATATTTTGAAACTAATTAGACTTGCAGCGCCCAGTTACTTTCAAAATATTCGACAGAATGTTTATTAAGTAGTAAAGAAATACAATTCGTCAAACGTGTCAGACTATTACGCGTTTAAGACGGACTGAATCTAGTGTCATTCATGCTGTAATTGATTAGGACATCATCATACACGTGACATAGTTGATTATTACCTCATATGGTTGATTCATTAACTGGAAAGGTCCATTCAGAGAAAGATTCACATGTGTTTGCTTACCCACAGACGTGTGCTAGTGATCCCGCGTATGCAACAATACCCGCAACAATCTGCCTAACAGACAATGCCAACTATGTCCAAGGCACAGGCGTGACCGCGACGGAGCAAACCCTCATCATAAATAAACATATCGGGTTTAAGACTGCTGTGAATCCGACGGCTAGCAACATGCAGAAGCCGGTAAGATATGATGGTGATGATTTATTTTCACAATAGGATCATTCGTTATAAAGTGTACAATTATATAATAATGAATGAATCCACTTTTAGCTATGCCACTCCCATCTCTAGCTAAGCTCCGCCCATGCTTTCCGCATGTTGGGATCGGTTTATATACTTTGGTTCAAACAATTTTATTTTACGGTTAACGTAGTGACGGATGTAAGATACATCTGTAGCTCGCGGGGTAGTGTCGGGATGTTCCGGTGTCTGATGTCGACTCGCATCGCCGCAAGTGAATGACGAATGATGCCGCTGGTTAGCTTCCGGTCTCGGGGTGACGGATCCTGTACGATACTGCCCTACGGGTAACAAAGACCAACTCCTAAGGCCGTTGGAACTCAAACGTTCCGGTGGGGCCGTGCGACCATCGTCGCGAACATTAAACACAACAGTCTCATCCCAAGAGTGTGTGTCACCAGTATGCCTGTCCATAGCAATTTCGTGATCTATGGACTTACAAGATATGATTTGGTGACCTAATTAGAATACGTCTATACGATAGTTTTACCTAAACAGACAGTCAAGTATGCTAGATAAAAAAATAATGACCATACGAAAATACAAGACATAGAAACAGCATGATGAACTTTTAAACGTGGGGCTCCCGAAGGTACCAAACAGACTCGTAGGTCCGCAGAGGTATCTTCGCAAGCGAGGCTCCCGTACACGAGACTTAACTAATTAACTTAATATAAGCTATTATACGTCTAAGCTGAAAGGAAAGAAAATTATCTTTGTAGTGACGGAAAATCATGTGCCTCATGCTAGTTTGGGTGAGGAGTATTATCCTCGCGTGGACCGTCGTCACTGAATCCTTGCGAGGGGCAAGTGACTCGCGCGGGCCTCTGTCACGGGAAAATGTCGCCACTTCTGAAAGCGGGAGAAGAGTAGTAGTGGTCGAAAGGGGCCCACTCTAATATTTAACCAAAATGCTGTAAAGAAAAGACCATACCTAGTGAGATTATGACTATACGGTTGTGTGCTCATTTACGTGAAGACGGGATGAACGATTCCCGAAGGATTCCCACGTCACCGTCTTATGTAATTCTCAGTATGCTGAATTAGTAGTTGCCGCTTTTATTTATGCGGGCCTTCTTCTATGCTTAACCCAACATTTAGATTTTAGAGACAAGAATTATTTTAGGCCGCAAATGGCTGGCATCTACTTAGCTTCTAGATACGGCTGTCATTGAGAACAGATGCCCTAAGACATCAATACCGAAGACAGCGTGTATACATGTTACTTAGTAAGATCTCCGAACTGGATAAGAATCCGGACATCTCTCTCCATAACCACATAAAACGTCACAGGACATTGGTTACTTTTCACAAAAGCATTTTAGGCAACTGATCTATCGTTATGGCGTGGGTAAGAGAGACGAATACCCACCGTAAATGTCCTTCCCGTGAGGGCGTGGCAGATTTGAATATCATGCCCAGACATTTTTACGGAATTTGGTGGGGATGCGCATCTCGCCCGTCACCAGGTCCTATGACACTAACCATTAAACCTGTCGTTAGGTTTAAAGACACGTTGCCCAGCTATGCACTGCGGTGCGGGAGGATTGTTCAGCAGATTAAAGAAAATAATAATTAAGACATGTTTTCGCGGTGCTTTCCAACATTGGCAAAGGTGATAACTACTGAGTGTCCGAAGATACATGGGAAATGTGTGTGACACCACACCCTGGCCATCACCGCTCGGAAACACCAATAGTTTCTCAGGGTCGGATCAGTTCATGGTGCGGATAGGGACATCCAAACAATTAAGAAGCCATAAGGCTTAGTGGAACATGAAGAGAGACAATAACTTAGAAATCTGAGGCCCTTTAGGTATTTTGGCCAATCTTACACAACCTTGCCGAAGTGCGGGGCTAAATTATCGCAACTACTGGAAAAGAGGCGTACACTAAGTGTTTCCTAACAAAGAAATTGTCTCTAATCATATGAACCTACCCTATCGAGCTGAATAGAAAATGTTTTTAATCGTAGCATGCCGGGCTAAACAGAGTTATACCTCGGACAGCGCCCTTAGTGAAAAATTGTTGGTGGCGGGAGAAAGTGCTGCATATATAAATGTTGCTACATAGTGTTGCCTACGTGCACTGCAGTCCTATATTTTCTACAAATAAACAAAACATATGAACTGGTGGCCATTGGCCATATATAAACTAACCAGAACAATCAATACAGTGTGAAATGATCAGAATAATATATGCATAGTGCAGGTTAAGGAACCTACTACGGTGCGGTTAGCAAAGGCACCTTACAGAAAATAAGAATAACTATAAACAGATACAGAAATTATAACTAGCGGTCCTAAGACCGTTACGGTGCCTTTTAGTCATCGGGACCATTTATACAGATACGATATAATTATCAAAAATATAATTAACAGAATAATTAAAATGTCAAGTACAGTTACTTGAATAATCGGTAGCCATTCTTAAACTTGGGCTATTGTGTTACTGAAATTGATACGTCACTCTTAGGTTGACGTTAGTTGATGCATTCCCTGAAAGCTAGAAAGTTCCTGGTTTCCGCAAACAGAATTCCCGCAAGCAGCTCATGACGGGAGCGGATCGAACTCAGGACTGTAATCACAATATAGAATGTTTAACGAGTAGTCAGCAAGAGATACAATAACATTACAGCTGTGACGAAAGTTCCCATACACCGGTGGTATGGATGGAAGTTGACAACAACCCGATTATAAGCGGGGTTTGTTAAATGTGGATGAAGATACATAACTAAGCGTAACGGTGCGCGGTACGTCAACCAGCTCTGAAGACTTACCGGGCAAAGTTTAATAGATAAACCTGCACGACATCAGTGCGGGGATGGTTAAATAACCACTTTTAGGCGTGGCCGGCAGATCCGGCGACTCATCCACCAAAGAACATCGCTGCCTCTACATCTGTAGAATCTCATTTTCAGGCCGGGAAAGGCCTCACTGCAAGTTCGTGTTCCGAATTAGTTCTTGATGTATTCGTGAACAATATCTAAAAAGTTCCAAAAATGCTTCCGCAAGCAACAGGAGTTACAAAATTGCTTTAGTGCGGTGGGTTGGATTACTGCTGGCTACCGGAGAGAAACCGACAGAAAGCGAAGTGATCTGCGTAATGCCTGTCGTGATGATCGTAGCTGACACAGGTCCAACCTATTCATCCCCTGGCGTCATCCTATCTTGGTCGTAAACTACGCGCTCTGTCAAAAAGAGCATTTAAGCGTGCTCATGCGCACTATGCGCTTTAACGAACTTAGTCGTTTCTCTAATGCGATCTCTCTCATAGGCTCATATACGCTTATGGCTCTACCCAGGGTGGCGTGTTCAGAGAACGAATCCAGGATGGGCGGCGCGTACCCAGGTTGGCTGGTACGGCCGGTACCTGTCCGGTCGATCCGAACTACACCTCTTATTAGTGTGTCTCCCACTTGTAATGATATACAGCAATTTAATTATCAAGTGGCGGGTACATAAGATCATGATAGACTAAATAATTGAATAATAAGTGTCATTAATATCATTGTTAATAAATTACTAATAAAGACAGAATGGTAGAAGTAGAAGTGTAGAAATTAGAACAATGAAAAAAAGGACAAGCTAGTAAAAGAAAGTAGAGTAGAGTAGAATTCGGGCTGATTTTCACACATTCCCGCTCGCACCGTGTAGTTGAACACACACACGCGCGCGCGCGTGCATGCACGCACGCACACGCGCACATATCTCGAGATAGAGATCCTGATCTATGCCGGTACTGGCTAAGAAAAATATGATAGTGTAAACTTGAATCATGACGAAGATATTCATCGTTAACAAAACGATGACAAGTATGCAATGTTTCTAACATATTAACGTATTAGGTCTACGAACACATTGTGTTTGTCTGAACCCAAACGCTAATGAATATATATATATATATATATATATATATATATATATATATATATATATATATATATATATATATATATATATATATATAT
>JAVVLW010002816.1:100000-102500 GCA_034401795.1 Chaetoderma sp. LZ-2023a
CGGTGCGGGATACGTCGCATAGCTCATGCGGCGCACCTAGCATCGTCTCACCAGACTGTGGTAAAAAAGTTAATTAATCTTACACGACATGCAGTGCGGAAGTTGAAGTCCGCTTTTCAGCGTGGTTGGCAGATCCGGCGAGTCATCCACAAAGAATCACCATCAGCTCTACATTCCGTAGAATTACATATGGGCCCGCACGGCCCCTCAGCGGAAAGGCTCCCTTAAAAAAGTCATGATGCGGGAGTTATTACTTTAAGTTATTTTATTACCGCTGGATGGCCGTCGGGGGGTATCCAAAAACTGTGGAAGCCGAGGACTCCTTACCACCGCATATGAGCTGAAATCCGAATGTCACCGGATGATGCGGAAATCACCGTAGGTTAGCAGTTACACACATCTATCCCGATGGTCCAGTAGTCCTGCGCGGGCCGGCTTCCACGCCGGTGATGCTCCTGATTCTCGATTATTCACCCATTTTATACTACTCGTGATGTCAGAGGTAGGTGCCTCAGCCAATAGGCGGCCGAGCAGTAGCCAATTCTTTATCTATTTATGCATACGCGCGATTACGACGTCAAGAGAAATATTTTGAAAATAATTTAACGGGAGTTTCGTGGATAACGCAGCCATTTCTGGGCCGATTTTAAAATAGTAAAGAGTTCTGTAACCCTCGTTTTATTCCGGTCCTGATTGGTACCATGAATAACGAGAATGATATCGTTTAAGATATTTACTAGTACCAACTCGGTACACTATAAGCATGCACTCGCATCCAATTCCAAGACGTGTTGTCAGGGAAGCTCTGATATACAGGCTTATATACGCGTACTATACTACTCAAGGGTGTGTGCTTGGACCGAATCCGGAATGGCCGTTCCGTACCCAGCTCGGCTGGGACGGTCGGTACCCATCCGGTCGGTCCGTGCTACACCACGCTTAATCCAGTCTGCATTATCTAGTGTAATAGCTATGCTCAGAATAAGATACTGGAAATATATTCAAGTTTCAAATTTTCCCTGTTATTGCTCTTTGCATATACACCCTGTCCAAACGAGACGCAATCTAACCATTATGCGTGACTGATAAATCACGTCCTTCAGAGTGTATTACTCTATATGAATCCAGGAGGTTCTCCGTGTCACATAATGGACCTTTCCATTTTAGTTATGCCCCGCCCCAGCTCTAGCTAACTTCCACACACACCTCGCTTGTTTTGGGATCGATTGATCTCTGAACTATCAATTTCCAGAAAAATGTACTGGTATGCTGTTGAATATTTTGAAACTAATTTGATTGGGCGGGCGCTGCAAGACATACAATTCGTACAACGTGTCGGACTATTAAGAGTTAAAGGCGGGCCTAATAGAATCGTTTATGACGTAATGATTATGACGTCATCCTACACGCCGCTTAGCTGAGTATGACGTCATATGACGTCAAATCGTCAATAGATACTCTGGAAAGGTGAATTGTTTTAGTCGATGTATCACTATAATAAGTCAACGATCGACTGTCTTTCTTAGCATCTAAACGCAATTAAAATCGCCTCTAAGAATACGATTTTCTGAATTCCTATGAAAAGCTGAAGCGATAGCAGAGAAAAATGTACTGCGCTACCAATTGGAAGCTGATGCATAAATAGACATTATATTAATACGCGAACCTGAGAAATCAAAGGCAATGTTGACACACCCACATCCACCCCACCAACGTTATCAGACGATGATGAGATGATATTTATCAAACTGAGGCACGTGGATAAAAATAAAATTGCCACACATGTACTTGAATCGGTGGCAGTAGAATGAAACAACTCACCTTTCGCAAGCTTCTTGCATGCCGCTACCTATCGCTTCGGCGCTCCGTAATCTTGTCTCCTGAATGATACAAATAGAAATTTAGACTCGATAGCTTATCGCCTTTGTCCTGCTTAGCCCATTTCCCCATTTTAGCATTAGATTCTGAGATTGTCAGCTCAGTAATTCTCAGATGCTGGCATCTAGAAATATCTCAAGCAGTGTACATGTGTCTGTATCATACCCCTTTTATGTTAGATATGTTACTAATAGCTCATCATTTTCGGAACGATATTGCACCATTTGTTCAGATATTTTCTATATGACTCTATTTGAAGAATATCGCACTCTGCAACAGAAACATAATGATCTATATCGCCTTCTTAACGTTCTCCTCGACCAGAGTTGAGTCTTTCAACTCCATATGCCATATCATTCTATACAGCTTCCGGTACAGGGGTTAAATTGAAGGTGATTCACTTTCCATAGACTGTGATCAAAGCTTAGTTCGACCCATGCACAAACTCTGTGAATCGTCAGTAGCTGTATCCTCATTATCGTCACACAATGGACCTATCCGGTTTTAGCTATGCCTCGCCCATCTCTAGCTAAGCTCCACCCACACCTCGCTCGTGTTGGGATCGATCGATCTTTGAACACCTTGACTATCAATTTCCAAAAAACTACACAGGTAAGCTGCT
>JAVVLW010002816.1:107500-153000 GCA_034401795.1 Chaetoderma sp. LZ-2023a
ATGGCGCCGCCCGGGAGATAAAATAATCCCATGTTTACGATGGTATAATTACTCGTATTGTTTGTCTATTGGGGTTTTTTAGGCTCCAATATGTTAGTCATATAGTAGTCTTTCAAATAAAGTACACTTTTACCAATCCCGGAATTGTCCTTTAACCTTTCTTTCGATATCCATATTAAACATGATCATTTCCCTGCGGGACTGGTGACTAGAGCACAGAAAGATCTGCAAGACCCTGTCACTCACTGGATGAATCCAATCTATCAGTTAAGAATATGACGTCATAATCAAATACGTCACAGGTAGGCTGAGGTCACAATTAAAATACTTCATGAATGGCGTATCTAAGTCCGTTATAAAATCTTAATAGTGCATCATGTGTACGAATTGTTCATCTTTACAACTTAATAACCATTATGTTGAATATTGTGAAACTAATTTGACTGGGTACGCTTGCTGCCTCATGCAGAAACAGTACCTAATCAAATTAGTTTCAAAATTGTCATCAGCTTACTGGCATAGTTTTCTGGAAATTGAGATTCACGGAGTTCAGGTTTCGATAGAGTCCAACATGGGCTAAGCATTGGCGGGGCTTCGCTAGAGATGGGTGGAGCATAGCTAAAGGTGGATTCACCCATTATCCTCAGTATTCTCTCTAATGTCAACCAGTTCCTCTGATTTCGGATATTAATCAATTAAACCATTGTATTTACTGTCTGATGCTCGATAAGGTAATTAAACAACTTCCCAGCCAACAAGAGTGCGTTGACCCAACGTTGGCCCATCGTACGTTGTAATATTGGCCCAACATTGGCTGTCTTAGTTGGTCCACTAATAGTCTTCTCATTGGTATAAAGCATCCACCCAATGTTGGCCCAACATACATCACATAAGTTTGGCCCAACATCGAACGTATAGATCGGCCTAACACCATTCTGCTCATTGGTCTAACATTGGAACAACCCATATTACAAATATTAGTGAACTATTCGAAAAGAATTTATTTTTCATATATGTGCAATGTATTTAGCCAATTGGCAAAGTGAAAGATACATTTAATAAAATGTGTTAAACCTATTTGCCAGATATTGCACTTGAGCTTAGCTGAAAGATCGAGAAGCGAGTACGATATAAAACCAAAGGTTTGCAAAGTTTTTGATAATATACTTTTATAACAGATTGCCTTTATTCATAGGGGATTGTCAATTTCCTAAGATGATTTTTTACAAACCCAGCACATGCATGTATCATTTATAATATACATTGGCTATAAGTTGTTGGGCCGTTGTTGGCCCAACAAAATGTAACCCAAGTGTAATATTGCCACGACTATGTTAACGTTGGCCCAACCTTTTATCGCCAATGGTGATGGTACTAACCAATTGCCAATGTTGGCCCAATTCACAATAGCCAATGTCGACCGTTTCATCCAATCAGCAGCGTTAGCCCAACGTAATACTGTTATCATGGTTAAACGTGACGAGGTGTTACATTTACATTGTAGATTGTGGTGGAAAGCTCTGCTATAATGGTGGTACTCTAGATCTGAGCACCTGTACATGTTCGTGCGAGGCTCCTGTGTACAGTGGCGATGAATGCTTAACGAGTAAGTATACATAATATAAATGTATGTCTGACATATGGAGGGAACTATTGCGAGAGAGAGAGAGAGAGAGAGAGAGAGAGAGAGAGAGAGGGAGCGGGGGGGGGGGGAGAGGGAGAGAGAGGGAGAGAGAGAGAGGGGGGGGGTGGGGGAGGGGGAGGGAGAACTACACAGATGCGCGTGCTTAGCGATATAGCAGGAGGGATCTCAGAAAATGCAAGCATAAAATATATTGAATATAAACCATCTGTTCCAGTCGATTCCTGTGTTTATGAGACAGGTAGTTGAACGCTAATCCGATGAAAGAAGATTGTTTTCGTCTGAATGATGGTCTAGTGGTAGGCTACTCACCTCCAAAACCATAGGTCAACATTGACTGGGTTCGATAAAGATAAAAATTACATTCTGATGATGACTCAGCTATATCCTAGTGCAGTGCGTCGACAATGACAGGTTCATACCACTAATGCTTGACAATAATAAAAACTACTACTCCCCCCATCCGCAAATATAATATGGTCTTCTCTTAGCCTGTAAATGGACACTGTTTAATCAGAAATTTGTATTCTCGTGACCATTGGACTTTAGCTGTTAAGACGACCAAAGCAGAATCTGCAGTGGCCTTCAGACATATCCCTTTACATCATAGCGGAAAACTATTTTTCTATATGTCAGTGGTAAGTTTACAAAAGTCGACTCCTGGTGGGCTTCAGAGATTGACCATGAAAGGGTTAATTGACATGAGTAGCATTTCGAGGGCGTTGATGCGCCGCTATCACAAGAGAGGTTAAATATTCAGTATGCGAGATGACTTAGTAGTATATCGTTACTATATAAACTAAACAAATATAATATCATTCGTCAGCTTCACGCCATGTTATATGCATGCATGTTAATCGAAACCCATCCCTATAGCTATTCATAAAATTCAATACAGTTAATCAGACGTTCAAATCTGCGTGATTGTATTGTCATCATGAATTGTGTGTGTGTGTGTTGTAATATTTGAGGCGTTTATATGCTAGTTCCCAATGCTAGGGTCTAGACTCACGCCTGGCCTTTATGGTTTCTGTTGAATTCTTGTGAATTCTTGTGACGTCGGTTTGTGCATTAGCTTGTGTCTCTCTCTGTGTGTGTGTGTGTGTGTTGATCGTTGTCTCTCGATTTTGTCTCATGTTGCTGTTCTTTTCCATGGCTTTTTTTTGTTGCTCCTCATGCTTGGGCGTGTGTAATGGGGATGGCCTAACCTGGACCTAACAGGGGTGGGTAAGGGATGGGGTAGGTGTTGGGTCGGGGGAGGTGCGTACGGTCTTATGACCTGATGCACCCAAGGGGGGGGGGGGCTTTAGGTCAGAGACCTCCCGGCCCCTTTGGGGGGAGTGGGGAGGTTGGGGTGTGGGGTCTTTCGGGTCCTGGGACCCATTTGGTCTTCTGGCCATCATCCGAGCAGGCACCAGCGCGCACTTGTTTGATTTTGATTGGTTAGGTAGCCCGTATGGTGACTGTGTCTGTCCGAGGACGAACTCGATCAGTCATCCGGGTTACTTCCCTCCATAGTCCCCTCGAAAATTCCGAAAGATTCTAATTCTAGCAATTTGGTTTTGGTTTTGTGATCCGTATGTTGCGTGGTTCCATCCGAGGAGGGATCCATTCAGCATCCGGTTTACTTTGACTATGCCGAAATTTCTTGCCTACCTAACCCTAGCTCACGTTCACACAGTGATGGGCACTCTATGACGGGACCTCAGTTTAAAGTCCCATCCGAGAAGACTGACATCATCATGAATTAAGTTCAGCATCCTTTATGAGCTCACTCACCGAAATACATTTCAGTCCATCCAATATGGTTACTTTTACATGAAAGCTTGCTGGTTTTACACCTGATAAGAACGATATCTGAACTCTGGGTTAACGTATTGTGAACCAACACTGGCATGAGCGTGTCGTCTCCGTGATGTGATTCGAGCGGCATAAGGCCAGCATATGTTGCGTCGAAAACAAGGTGTCAAGAACAAGGTGTTGGCCTTCATGTAAGTGCATCGTGTGTGTTCTGAAGCCGTGGGATTTGGCATCTTATTCAGAATTTGATTGACATCTAGCGGCATAAAGAGAACCCATATTTGAAAATTCACCTTTCCAGAATATCCATCTAACATCTGACGTCATATGATGTCATAATCAGCTAAGCGGCGTGTAGGATTGCGTCATAATCATTACTTCATAAATAATTCTATATGGCCCGTCTTTAACTCTTAATAGTCCGACACGTTGTACGAATTGTATGCCTACAAATTAATAAACATGTTGAATATTTTGAAACTAATTTGACTGGACGCTGTTGCTGCCATAGGCATAGGCATAGCTTACCTGTATAGTTTTCTGGAAATTGATATTCAGAGAGTTCAGAGATAGATCGATCCCAACGCGAGCGAGGTGTGGGTAGAGCTTAGCTAGAGATGGGCGGGGCATATCTAAACATGGAAAGGGCCATGAGCACATTGCGGCGGCAGCAGCATTATTACTAGAAAAGTCAGTTGTATTTTTCTATTCACAGAGAATTGCAATGGGGCTACGGATTCGAGCTATTGTGGAGAGGGTAACTTTTACCCTCCGTCTGCCTGCAGCATCTATTCGAATGTCAAATTTGTATGCCCGCTAATGTGTGGCCTCTGTCCCTAACCGTGCCGATTTACAGGTACGTTGTTATCCAATAACAATCATATTTTATAGCAACCTTCATTTAATGGATGAATCCAGTTTTAGCTATGTCCCACCCATATCTACCTAGGTTCCGCCCACGCTTTGCCCGTACTGGGATCGGTCGATCCCTGCACCCCTGGATTTCAATTTCCAGAAAACCATACAGGTAAGCAATTGAATATTTAGAAACTAATTTGACTGGTTGCCATTGCTGCTAATGGCATGAACAGCATCCAGTCAAATTAGTTTCTAAATATTCAACAACATGTGTATTAAATAGTAAAGAAACACATTCGTATAGCTTGACGGACTATAATTAGTATGCGTGTATGGCGGATTAAATGGCACCATTCGTGGCGTAATTGATCATGACGTCATATGATTGACCGACAAACTGGATTCATCTATTTAGATCACCCCATACATAACAATATTATGGCTATGAGATTCCAGTCTCTAAAGTACTCTAGATATTGGGTCAAGATACGATGTCAATATTGCTCTATGAGCATAGACCGTAAACAGATTACGTATACGTATTACTCTGATGCTTACAACTTTTATTATTTTTCTCAATTCGTCTACAGATTATTATGCCGCACATTGTTGAAATTAATAGTCTGAGAACCAGTGCCTGAGAAGGGTTTAAAATCGAAGTTCTTACACCATCCCTCCCCCCCCACCCCCACCCCACTCCCACGGCCAACATTGCGTTATTGGTACAATCTTGAAGGTACACTACTCAAGTTTTGTTTCAGATCAGTTGTCGCTTTCTATCTATATGAATACTGTAGACAGGTGCCATTTAGTTTTAGTATTTAAGTATCCTAGTTTTCATTTTATAATGGACCTTTCCTGTTTTGCTATGCCCCGCCCATCTCTTGCTAAGCTCCACCCACACCTCGCTCGTGTTGGAATCGATCGATCCCTGAACTCTCACTGTCAATATTCAGAAAACTATACAGGTAAGCTGTTGAATATTTTGAAAATAGTTTCAGTGTGCGCAGCGCCCAATCAACTTAATTTTAAAATATTCAATAGAATATTTATTAAATTGTAAAAGCTTACAATTCGTACAACTAAACGTGTCGGACTATTAAGCGTTAAAGACGTGCTAAATCAAGTCATTCAAGACGTAATGATTATGACGTCAGCCTATAAGTCACGTAGATGATTATGATGTCATATGATTTACTGAGGAGATGGATTCACGAATTAGAACACATTTACATGGTTACCTTGCTGTTTCTGAATATTTCTTAACTGTTTTTTCAAACGTTCAAATCTCATTTCCTTATTATTATTATTATTATTATTATTATTATTATTATTATTATTATTATTATTATTATTATTATTATTATTATTATTATTGAACATAGAGACAGATCTGAGTCAAATATATAATGAGTTCTAATGGATTTTAGCGAGTACTACAACGTGTTGCCTTTGAGTCATCCTGATATCATTATTCATCATCAGAGTTTCCGAGTCGTGTGTATGTCTCTATACACTTATTACAATTCTGGCAAGCATTTTCTCCTACACGCTGCAATGCAGGCAAGCCCTTCTGCAAAACAACTACAGAGCCCTGTGCAGTGAGATGTTTTGCAGTTGCACGTGACTAGCTCCGTGAGCGTCAGGGGTACTGGATCCAATGCTGTGAGTTGTGACCGCGAACAACCATCAAATTCCTTCCATCTACATCATACTGGCGAAGGGATAGTTGGTTGTACATTCCTAGAAGCTTTCCAAATGAGATACTGATAATATACTCCATTTATGTGTAGCTCTAGATTGTCAGCTATAGGAGGAAGTTCTTCCTTTTTGGACTGATTGTGGCAGAATTCACCTTTCCAGAGTACCTACCCTTCATATGACGTCATAATCAACAACGTGATGCGTAGAATGGAATCATAATGAATGACGTCATGAATGATGCCAATAAGTACGTCACAAACGCATATCTGAAGACGGGCTATACGTTGTTGTTCAAATTCTATGCCTTTACTATTTAATAAATATTCTGTTAACTATTTTGAAACTAATTTGACTGGGCGCTGTCGCTGCCATAGGCAGCGACAGCACCCAGCCAAATTAGTTACAAAATAGTCAACAGCTTCCATGTATAGTTTTCAGGAAATTGATAGTTACGGCATTCGGGGGTCGATCAATCCCAACACGGCGAGGTGTGGGTGGAGCTTAGCTAGTGATCGGCGGGTCATAGCCAAAAATGGAAAGGTCCATTGTCTGTGTCATAACTCATTGACATCTTTGCCCTGGTATTTCTTGTCATAGAGATGGCACCCCATCTTCAAAGTTGCACTCATTTCATGAGCTGAACCTTACCTACAATAGAAGAATCCACTAGGGGAGCCAGATGCAGCGAGAGCATGTAGTCATGGCACATGAAACCTGTAGTTCACATATTCATTCCCCAAGCTCTCCTGCTTGATCATGCAAATGCAGCCTCGTCCGCGACATCAGTTTTAAAGCACAGTTCAATGCCTAGTCCTCTGGCGACATGTGTGCACACGGTAGCAATATCTGTATCAGGGAACCAGACTACAAAGGAATTTCAGTTTATGTTGGCATCAACAATATGTAGTAGGATGCGTGTGTCTCCTTCTTCGTCTGCAGTACGACGTACATCGTTAAAACAAGTCAAACATTAATTTGTAACTGCTTTGAGTTCTATTTCATGTTAGAATCCCCATTTAATATTAACACCTGACGTGGTTCAAGACATGCACCAGCTTTCTCACAGCATTTGTCGCACAGGAATGGTTTCAGCACTTGCTTATTCTTTGGGCTGTCCAATGAAGTTGTCAATATTTGGGCAATGGTATTTATTTTTCATGAATTCAAATTTCAATGCTTTGAATTTTTAATTATTTTGTTTGTCGTCTTGTTTTTTCAAATGCCTTTACAACATCAACACAGAAGCACGTGTGGTGGTGTAAAGTCTTCAAAAGGTATTTTGTCACTTAAATGTCCAAACCATTGATTATTAACCATTTGGAGTAGCGCCATTCCGTCTGTGACCCGGGATGTGGATGGCAATTTCTGGCAGGTTTGACTGTGCAATAATCTCCTTTTCTAGCTCAGCCAGTAGTGTGCCCTTTGTTGTATTACGTAATGCCCTGTCTACATATACATTTGAGTAAAGTATGGAGGAAAGGTAATGAAGAAATGCATCTTTCATATTAACGTCTGGTTTCAGCAAGACCTATACTTATGCTAAAGAATTCTCTATCCGCTTCAACTACAGCTACCTTATCAGCCATGTTGTTGATTTTCCTCTCATTTCTATCAGAAAACAAATTTCTTGATTTTCACTTTATGTATGGAATCACAGAGTGATATGGTTCTTTGTTTAGTCCTTCCTCAAAGAATGCCACCATCGCTTCTTTGTCCAGTGTTGAGGTTGCAGTTCAGGGGTTTTTCACATTCGCTGGAGCTACAACACCTGTTACTATGTTACACAGCGGGTGTGGCTGGTCTTTCCAGAGGGGATTGATCACCTGACTGTCCACTGTAGTGATAATCCGCTCGATATTCTTTTCATTGCTCATTCTGCGTTTTAAACCAGGGCCTGTGTGCTTGTGCGCATCAGACTTGTCTCTGTTAGCATGCAGTCCAGCCCTCTCATGTGATGTAAGGAACTATCTTCTGTTTAGCTCAATGGAATTGTTTCAATCAAGAAACTCATGAGGCAGGAATAGATAACATCTTCAAGTGGGTCAGATATACGCATGCCCATCTTGCATTACTGAATCTATCTATAGCAATGAAATACGGGATCATTTTGGCAATAAATGACAGATGAAGCTGCCACATGCCATCTCTTTCTGCCCTGATAAAGCTGATTGTTGCCCCAGAAAGAACATCTTCTTGGATCTACGTTTCCTTCTTTATAAAAACTCGTTTAATACTTAGCAGTGGTGGCAGTTCAGCTGCAATGTGATGGACAGCGTCGTATATCTCATCTTGGGCCCCATTTAACAGCATCTGAACACATGTGTATATGAGATCTGCGAACTTGTCATGATCATAATCGTAACTTCTTTACGCATGTAAGTATAAAGTGATACCTCGGCTGGTTGTAACCACAAAAGGAAAGTTAATTAAATTAAGAAAATATGTGATGGCAAATGTTGGCTGATGCTGCAACTGTTTCAAAATTCCATGGTTCCCAGCCTATAACCTACTTATTATCGTGCACCCTCAGAGTTCTGAATGCAGTGTATTTGTCTTATCAACTATATTTGATATATTTTGCAGATATCTGGGCGCGTCAGTTACAGGCTGATATATACATATTCCACGTGTGTACTCATAGCATAATAAAATAGTCGAGAAATAATACTGTGGTTTTTTTAATATCTAGAAGACATAATGCCATTTCTCAAACAATAGTTTATGAATGTACAAGAAAATGTTCACTGGATCATTGGCATGAGGAGCAAGAGGATGTCAGCTATGTTATATTTAACTTGGGAAATGATGATACGCGTCGCGAGGCTGTATGTGGTCTCCTACAATGGAGGAACCGAGTTTTAGCTATTCCCCGCCCATCTCTAGCTAAGCTCTGCCAACATTTTGTCCGTGTTGGGATCGATCGATCCCTGTACTCCCCGAATCTCGATTTCCAGAAAACTTTGCAGGTAAGCTGTTGAATATTTTTAAACAAATTTGACTGGGTGATGTTGATGACAGCAATAGCGCCAAATAAATTAGTTTCAAAATATTCAACAGAATGTTTATTAAATCGCAAATATATACAATTCGTATACATACCACCATAAATTACAGTTAATTCGTGTTGTTGTGAGACGGCTGAGTGAATGCTAGTCCGATGAAAGAGGATGTTTGTCCTCTGGATGCTGGTCTAGTGGTAATGTACTCGCCTCGCAAACGCAAGGCGGGAGGTGCTGGAGAATTGTAAACGTAAAATTACTTTCAAATGATGAATGAGCTACATCATAGTACCAATCCGTCGGAAAAGACGGGTTTCATAGAACTAATGCTTGACAATAATAAGAACTAGAACACATTTACTGAAGTAACTAAATCTGCGATGTCTGGCCAATGAGGCTCATCTAATGTTATATAATATGCCCAATCGGCATGCATAACTAAGGCGAATCCATATCTGCAAAAAACCCAAAACGGGTGTCATTCATGCCCTTGAAATTGGAAGTCTGGGAATTCATTATTCAGCTTATATATAGACATTGATTCCAACACGCAAAAAAGGGGTGGAGCTTAGCTAGAAATAGGCGTGGCATACCTAGAAATGGATCCCCTATTGAAATTGGTATGAGCAAATTGAGCATTACAGGGCTAATACCACTTGTTAATGCGTGGTCCACACAATATGGACCACTTGTATTAAGAGAGCACCCGTATTTATAGGTCACATATTTTAACAAGGCCAATCATAGATTGTAGACCCTTGCCATCCCGAACGCACATAGACCCGAATACAATACAGTCATCCTCTGGCGGAGCGAGTGTAATTAATACCACTTGCTAATGGGCCTTTTCAGGTTGTCTATCCATTATATTACGTCATATGACGTCGTAATTAATTAAGTGACGCGTAGGATAACGTCATAATAATGACGTCATGACTGAATCGATTTAGTCCATCTTAAATGCTTAATAATCTGACACGTACGAATTGTATGTGTTTGTTATTTAATTAAAATGCTGTTGAATATTTTGAAAGTAATTTTACTGGCCGCTGTTGCTGCCATAGGCAGCAACAGGACCCAGTCAATTTAGTGTCAAAATATTCCACGGCTTACCTGTATAGTTTCCTTGAAATGTATCGTCTAGTAGTCCAGAAATCCATCGATCCCAACTCGAGAGTGGTATGGGTGGAGTTTAGCTAGAGATGGGCAGGGCATAGCTAAACTGGAAAGGGTCATTGTATTAATAAACCACCACAGTTTTCAGTGCCCTATTGTCTGTAGTATGTTCAGCCCCATAATTTAGCCCACATAGACTTGAGCTTTAATATGCTAATTATATTCCGAATCTAACAAATTCTAGATGAAGTAATTTTAATACGCAAAATTTAGCTTAAATGATGGTGTATTCGTGGTTTTCGGTGCCCTACTTTCCGTAATATGGTCGGTTCCAGAACTTCGCTCACATAGCTTGAATATGCTAGTTACATGGGAATTTAAAAGAATTCGACCGTGAAGTATTTTCGTCGTATGCAATTTCATCGCATAAATTTGTTCCAATGTTGGCAGATCTGTGGCTTTCAATACCCTACCATCTGCAATATGTGTGGCTACATAATTTCACCCATATGGTTAGATAGGGATATGAATACGCTAATGAATCTTGAGATTTCTACCACGTAGTAATTTCGTAATATTCACTTTAGTAGCCACGGACAGTTGTCAAATGCCAACAATTTACTATATTCAGTATTAGAATCTCAGTTCTCGGTTTGTAATCATTTCTTTACATATAGCTGTATATAATTGAATATGTACTACTGCTTTTGCACGATTCTACCACCAAGTAATTTGGTAATACGTAGTTACATATTCGCCATATGGTCCCATTGTAATATGGTTGGTTCACATTCGCCACATTCAGATAGATGTCGATAGGTCCTGACATATCGCTCATAATGTGTTCGGCCCAGAATATCACCCATATGTTTAGATAGGTATAGGCATAAGCTTACGACGTAGTGAGATTTGAATATTTCATAACGTAAATAAGCTCAAACTTAGGATAATTCATGGTTTTCATTGCAATACGTTCACCCCCAGAATTTCACCCACAAATACTTATAGGAAATATGCTAGTTGTATTCCGAAAAGAAATTCTACAGGAACGTAATTTCATAGTACACAATTCCATACCGAAAATTGGCGCAAATTCTGTCAGATCAACGATTTTCTGTACCACACTGTTTGCAATAGGTTCGACCACAGAAGTTCACCCATATGGTTAGATACGTATATGAATACGCTAATAAAGTATCAAAGGTTTTAAAAATGTTTACTATACAGTCATTTCGTCATATGCAATTTAGTAGTTGCACACCATTGTCAAATTCCAATAATGTACTATATTCGGTACCAGAATATCTTTACGAACATAAGGCCATGTAGAACTCGCTATGTTCTCGTGCTGTGCGAAATATTGTAATAATTCTACCACCAAATATTTATTATAGTAATGTGAAAATATTTCTATATATCCCATATTATTAGCCGCGTGTACTGGTAGAACCTAACTTATCAGGCTAATACCCTAACATTTGTACATATGGGTAACAAGATAGTCATCATTACAACGGTTGAGGCCGATTTTTGGCCTTTTTGTCGAGCAAAAATATTTGATTTAATAATTTGTCACTGTTTCCAGTAAAGATATCGTTTAATAGGTGACATAGATACGATAGCTAAATGAAACAGTTCACGATGTCGTGGCTGTTTCCCACTGGGTCTTCAGTCAGAACGTTTTCTACTATATCATTTTCGTTGGAGAAAACTAGGTTCACGGTATTGGTTCTATCCTGCCCACTTAACTTTGTTGAAAAGGTTATCTGTCGGTACAGATCGGGGTCCTGTATTGCATCAAAAATATACTTGCTTTGTGCATTTCACTAGCAATGCAGTGTATATTTCACCAATATATTTCTGGGTAATAAGCTCTTCACGTCTGTTTAAGAAGGTATCAAGATTTAGGTTTAAAATATTCTTTACAGTTTTTCTTTAATATGTTTGAACGGGTGTCAGGGTCTGTACTGCGTCTTGCGCTGATTTTCTACTGACTGGGTTGCCAGTTCTGTTGATTTCTTTATCTTTACAAGTTGTTGATACCTAATGACCCAAATTTGATCTGTTACGCTCTGTTGATGCAGTAGTGCGATTTTCTCATCACTGGCTGCTCTTAATTTTGCCTGGAGAAAAAGGATGTATTGAAAAATTGTTGGGCTGACCAAAAATATAAGCTGCTTTTCCTAGCCCATAGCTAATACTGCCCATATCTTTTTGCAAGAAATATTCCTTCTTTTGTGTTTATTGTCCGCGTATATTTTTGTCATAAGTGGCTTGTATGCCTTTATACAACTTAATTTTTTCATGAAACAGTTGAGTTTATTCTCACGCTATTTACCATTGACGCCTTACATCAATATGTGTACTTGTTAGACATCATTGACTCTGCCAGGTTTATATCATAGGCTACAGCAGACCTTTGCAAATAATACAAATTATTAGACAGCGGCTTTATTATGTGCACCTACTCTTGTGTACATCTGATTCTCTGGCCGTGATGGATGGGCCAATATACGTGGTACAGACAGGGTATAAGGGGTCCTGGGCAGTCGGGGTGGGGGTGGAGTGGGGGCCGGGGGAATGTTCAGATCTGGATACTCTCAGGCGGCGTCTCCTGTGTTTATGAAGGTAAATATAGACCTTTGCTTGGCCGGGATATTATTCTACTCTTGCTTATTTTCTCTCAAAAATTGTACATGGACTTTTCAGATTTTTAGGGACTTGGCGGTATGTGCTGTTGCCATTCCAAATGCCATGGAAAGGATTTGACCATTTTATAACAACTCTGTCCATTGTCATTACGCACATTTTTTTTACAAATAAATACATCATCATTTATTCAAACTTCTTTATAATTACACTGTGTCGCTAACTTTAAATAAAACTATTGGTTGAGCCGACACTCTGATACTCAATAATTTGGTTGGGCCTTTAAACCTCAAATTTGTTCAGGAAGATTTTTGCATAGTATATGTCCATGTGAAGACCAAGAGAAGATTATTTTTGAAAATTTACCACTGGAATGTCTGGCTCGTTTATCAATCTGATCATTCCAGTGCTAAATTTTCAAAAATAGTCTTCTTGGTCTGCAAATGGGCATTTCTTATACCACTGCAGAAACCAGGCTGATGGCTTGATAGGTTGATATCATTACAAAATATTAAAGCAGATTGGGTGAGCAGTCCGGCATACCTCAAATCCACAATAAGATTAAGTAGATTCAGCTTATTTGTTTACGAGATTGTAAGTTTGTTAAATTACTCAGTGAATTTTAAGTGGGTCCAAAATGAATTTTATGATAGGTGTCATCATGTAATGCAAATCAGAAATGGTGCTTAGGAACTTCGTGTTTGAACACAGAATATGACACCTAATAAATTATAATTGTATTCGCCCGTAGTGCCATTATTTCAATAATTACAAGGAGTCTGCCAAATAATGCATCTCATAACTACATATCAATAACTTAGTACTTTACTCCTCGAATTTGTTCAAGAAAGTTTCAATTTTCGCATAGAAAATGTACATTTGTAGACTATGAGAAGAGTATCTTTGAAATCTTAACACTAGAATGACTGGCATGGTTCTCACGTCAGTAATTCCAGTAGTAAATTCACATAAATACTCTTCTCTTGTATTGGAAATTGGCACTTTTTTAGACGAGTACAGAGGTTGTTTTGGCCAGTTCTTACCTCCATTGTGTTGTCATCTGAGATATTTCTGGCAGACATAACGATGCCAAAGACACACAATACTGCAGCACATGCAGTCACAAGCGTTGATCCCAGAATGAAACCGAAATCTCTGCACCTAACAGAGCCGTAAAGCAGCAACAAATGAGAACAGATTGAATTATTGGATTCTTATTACACACGTATTCTGACATGCATCTTGTCACAAGAAACAGACGATACAGAGAACCTTAAAGCCCACATTCACACTAAATTCTACATACAAATAGAATTGTTAAATTGTATACCTTTAAGTTTAAACTATATATCACAATGTAAGGGAATGAAATAAATCTTAACATATGATGATTTCTTTCTGTGTATATATATATATATATATATATATATATATATATATATATATATATATATATATATATATATATATATATATATATATATATATATATATAACTTTAGAATCATTATCCTCTGGAGCCAAGCTGACTAACTCTCCAAACAATGACATCTCCCATGTTCAATAAATGATATCTGAGATCTTGATATGAAGTATTAAAGTAACGTAGAAAATGAAGCTCCATTCTATTTGTCACGGGGACTGTAGATAAATTGTATACCTTGGTTAGCACTAAAGGTTGACCCTTAGAATGTTCATTATAAAATGACAGCGAAGATTCCTGCACCTCTGTCCAGAGGCACGGTAAGGTAGTGCACCAATATATACACCTGTGCAAAAGTTAAGCACCACCCTATTTTTACGCACATGCGAGGGTATATTCATGTGCTATGAAGAAAGCAATAGCATAAACATTTATGTACCCATCCATCTTAGTGCAAGAGGTAATAATGCAACTAGAGGAATGCTGATTATGATGGTGGGGAAATACTGTATGTTTTTGTTTGAACTTGAAAACGAGGCCTGAATATGGTTACGTTGACACAACTGACAACTATTGCCCTACAGTTGACACACGTGGCTAGATTGTCATTAATGGTGTCTGAAAACGAAGTTTAACATCTGTGCACGAGTTTGAGACTGTCATTATTAATACCGGGTATATCCACCTTGTGCCTGGATGACGGCCTGGACACGATGTCTCATGCTGGTCACCAACCGACTGATACGCCATTGTGGTATTCGTTGCCATTCAAGATGGAGTGCGTCTGTTAATTCCTGTAGGTTCTGCACAGGAGGATCCCTCCTTCTCACCATGGTTCCCAGAATGTCCCAGATATGCTCAATAGGGTTCATGTCAGGGCTCCTTGCTGGCCATGGTAGGGTTTCGATGGCATTCTGGCGGAGGTAGTCATGCACAGCTCTAGCACGATGTGGTTGGGCGTTGTCATCCATGAATATAGGGTGGGTTCCAGGTGCATGATTTACAAAATGGGGGACCACAACTCTATCCAGTATGGAATCTTGATATCTTTGTCCATTTAGTGTTCCAGGTACAGTCAACAGATCCAGCTTACAATCAAATGAGATGCACCCCCATATCATAACGGAACCTCCACCAAATGGAACTTCTTCCATGATGTTACGTTGGTCGTACGCCGTGCGTCTGGACCTCCATACACGAGTTCGACCATCTGTGGCATGAAGCAGGAACCGACTTTCATCGGACCAGTGTACCCGTCTCCAGGATCTCTTGTTCCAGTGTCTTCTTTCGTTGCACCACCTCAGACGCTCCTCTTTGTGGTGTGCAGTGAGGAGAGGACGTCTGACAGGTCTCCTAGCTTTCATGCCAGCAGCATACAGTCTCCTTTTGACGGTAGACATTGACACTCTATTGCACGTTTCCCATTGCTGGCTGAGCACTCTGCTGTTGGTGAATGGAGATCTCCTAACAAGGCGTACTAGGGCTCGATCATCACGGGCAGTAGTCTTCTTCGGTCTTCCAGATCTAGGCCTGTCCTTCACCTCATTAGTTTGCCCATGTTTTGCAATCAAACGACTGAGTACAGTATGGTTAATGTTCAGCTGTCTGCCAATCTCTCTGCATGACATACCAGTGGTATGCATGCCTATGATTTGCCATTTCACACGATCACTTAACCTTCGTCTTGCCATAGCGGTTCACAATCAAGAGCTAATTCTCTCTGTACAAATAAACCACGGTCATGAACACAAAATTCCTAATCTTGTCGCCTAAATCTGTATGTAATGTTCTACACCTCAATCTGGACTTTTACATAACTGAACACGTGTGCTGTTTCCCGCCACGCACGGACATCAAGCGGCGTGAAGTCATGCATGCATGTGCATTTCGTACTTGGAATTATGTCAGCTAACGCGGGGACAAAAAGTATGGCAGGCTAGTTGTACCATCATGTTTCTACGTTCTATTGTTTTTGCTGGTGCTTAACTTTTGCACAGGTGTATAGATAATTCATCCAGGAAATATACATTTAGCTAACATAAACAAATAATTCAATTGCGGCTGTGTCCTGAAGACCTGATCAATATATAGTAAATGAATGGACAACCAACGTGAAAACAAATTTTGACTGGTGATACAAACAATTTATAAAACAATAGATAAATAAATAAAGCCCAGTTTAGCTACTGGTAGTGGATGACGTCAGTGACATTGGTGAACACAAATAAACATATATATATGATATATATCGCACCCACGCCTTCCTGAAGTACTGGCAAATCAGACTCTCTACTCTCCCATGAAGTCGATGCATACTTTTCATTCTTCCCCAATTACAGCAAATACAAGCAAACAAACAAATTAAGGAATACCTAATTTATTGAATGTAAATAAAACCTCAGTGATGATGGTGAATGTCGGCTGTGGCGGTGGTTTTACTGTCAGATTTGAATCGTCTGTCTTTTCCAGAAGGCTAGAGACAAATTTCAGCTATCCTACTTGGAACAAATACAAAACAAATAAATAAATAAATAAATAAATAAATAAATAAATAAATAAATAAATAAATAAATAAATAAATAAATAAATAAAAAAGAAACAACTAAAGAAACAACTAAAGAAACGATTAAACAAACAAATATGCAAATAAATAATCAGTGAATGTCGTCTGTGGCGGTGGCTTCCTGAAGTACTGACAGATACTGAAGTCTATACATATCTTTCAGTCATCTCCCTTGGAACAAAGAAAACAAATAAAAAAGAAAAATGAGTCATTAGGCAAATATGAATGAAACATAGATAAATATGTACCGGTGGTGAATATCGTCTGTAGCAGTTGCTTCCTGGGGCATCGATAAACCTGAGTCTCTCATAAACCATATAACAACGTCATCCTCACTAATATACACATATAACCAAAGCAAATTAGTAAATAATTAACCAAACCTGTAAAGAAATAAAATTCCAAACAAACAAGTGGCTACTGACGGTGAATGTCGTCTGTGGTGGTGACTTCCTGAAGCATTGACAAAAAGACATATTGTGATAACGAACCTTATCCGCAATATACACTAACACCTAACGACCCCCTGCCCTCACCCCACCAGCACGCACGCACGCGCGCACTCACGCGGTGGGAAGTATGGGAATGTCTTACTCGTTTATGCGTGCACACATGCACACAGGCACCCCTCCCACCACCACCACCCACACACACCCATCCACCCACCCACCCACCCACCCATCCACACACACACACCTGCACACACACGCACGCACGCAGGCACACACACACGCGCACGCACGCACGCACGCACGCACGCACGCACGCACGCACGCACGCACGCACGCACGCACTCACGCACGCACGCACGCACGCACGCACGCACGCACGCACGCACGCACGCACGCACGCACGCACGCACGCACGCGACAATCTCCCTCACCCATCCACCCACTCACTCACTCACTCACTCACTCACTCACTCACTCACTCACTCACTCACTCACTCACTCACTCACTCACTCACTCACACTCACTCACTCACTCACTCACTCACTCACTCACTCACTCACTCACACTCACTCACTCACTCACTCACACTCACTCACTCACTCACTCACTCACTCACACTCACTCACTCACTCACTCACGCTCGCTCGCTCGCTCGCTCACTCACTCACTCACTCACTCACTCACTCACTCACTCACTCACTCACTCACTCACTCACTCACTCACTCACTCACTCACTCACTCACTCACTCACTCACTCACTCACTCACTCACTCACTCACTCACTCACTCACTCACTCACTCACTCACTCACTCACTCACTCACTCACTCATCCACCAACGCACCCACCCACCCACCCAAACAACGAACCAACCAATAACTGCCTAACTAACCAACTAACTAACTAACTAACTAACTAACTAACTAACTAACTAACTAACTAACTAACTAACTTTCCAAACGCTAGTCTGAAGGTGTTATGGATTTTATGGATAAAATAGATAATCTTGTCTCTGGTATGTCAAGTAATTATGCTGATATTCGTAAATTGAACAATTATGTTCAGAAATCTGTGGCTATTTTAAAACAAGAATATGCTACAGGCACAGAATTCTTAGTGGATCAAATGAAACATGCTTCTTGGGTAGAAAAGAAACTAGAAGAACTCCAATTAGGCATAAAGGATCTTCTAAAAGGGAAGGTTTCGCCTTTAATTGTTTCTAAAATGAGACTGCCAAGCCATACACCATGTTCGTCATGTGTTAAAGGCTAAGTTCCGAGAGTTTTATGTAGCTGAAACGGACACCTCGTTTTATTATCAGACAGGCCACATTTTGCTAGCGAGAAATAGATCAAAATTGTATATTACTCTGAAATTGCCATTGACAACTCAAGAAGCACCTTTAAAACCTTTCAAAATTGTCTCATTACCTGTGCCAAAAAACAAGACATCTACTCATGCAACACAGTTACTTGATTTACCTGATTATTTTGTAGTGATCAGAGACAAGCAATATTACAAAACATTCTTATGCTACAGCTTTACATCATGATGACAGAATTAATGCTTTGTGAATTCTGTCCAACCAACAATTATAGAAATTGAATCCTCCACTGTTCTAGTTTATAAAAAACAATATGCTTAATTTGGATTGTGATGGCAAGCAGAGAATGGTTCAAGGTTGCTCCTTTTGCTTAATAACTCTGCTATGCCTATGTTCGGTCATGACACCCTCACTTTATTATCCACCCCACATTATGCACTGCAAAAACAATCATGAAATTACTGTTCTACACCATGTTAACTTAGCTTTGGTCAGGAATCTTTTTGATGATGACTCATATTCACAGTTGTCAGGCAGCTCTGTATTTCAGAAACCTTTGGAGATCGCTATTCCAGATATTACAATTTTCAAACATAATTTTTCTAAGATACTGGCTGCTGACAAGAAATCTCATTTAAGTTTAAAGAAATTAGCCCAAGCGGTTAAATCTGATGGCATTGTTTTTCAATCTCTGACAACACCATTGTTAGAGGGCTCATTAAACTTAAAATCAGATTGGCTAAATTTTAATTCTTATGGCACACTAATATAAGTCATGCAAATGTTCTGGTAAATTTTCATCAGAAGATGTTGCTGGTGTGGGTGCGGTAGGGTGTGTCTCAACCGATATCACGTCCACCAGGTGGCCACAACAAATGCCTGGGTCTGCTGTGCCATTGAATACACTGAAAGGTATTTTGTTCTTGTTGGTGGTGTCCACTATCATACGTGGACTCACGCATTGGGAGGCTAGCATGTATTCAGGGTCGGGTTCCAACATTGCGGTATTTGTGTTGTCTCCTAACTGTGGTGCAGTGGCCCAACGAATTTCCTCCTGTCCTGGCTCAACTGTAGCTGCAGAGGCTAATATTACTGCAAAAGTATCGCACAGTGATGATTGCAGTCCAAGGGGTATGCAGCGGCCATATATGTCTAACTCTTGTTATCTGCAGTGTATTACGGCTTCACTGGCACTGAGAAAATCAGAACCTAATAGGACATCGTTTTGTAGGCAAATACAACTCTCTGAATGAATTGCATTTCCTCTATCTGTACCACGACACGATGTTTATGGTGCCTGCCACCGGAATGTCAGCCCTGGTGGCTGTTTGTTAAAATATGTTAGAGGGCCTAAGGGTGGCTTTTTATGAGGTGGGATGCTAAATACGGTGATGGAAGCTCCAGTGTCTACAGTAGCATTGATGAAAACACCGCCAAATAAACAGGCACATTTGTATTTACTTTGTGGTGTGGCTGAGGAAGAGTTTCTAATGTTATGGTGTGAGAAACCTCTTGAAATGTGGTGGGGTCTTATACGTAGACTGCCTGTTTTTCTATAGCTTCCGTGAGTGTGGAAGGTGGCTGAGTGAGGAAAGGGCCAGCTCGTCGTCGTTGCTGCTGATTTTGCTTAGGCGACGACGGAGCTGGTGTAGCACTGATGCTGGTTCTGTCAGTGGTGGTGTGTATTGCGAGTTTGTGTATACAGCGGATTGGATTGGAGTGGCGGTGCAATTGCAGTGTGCTACCTGCGCCATCCATTTGGGACAATGAATCATCATGTGTTTAGTAGATTCACAGAAGAGACAGTGGTGTCGCCACCGCCTCTCCTGGTGCTTATGACAGCGTCTTTTGTGGATCCATGATGCGGAGAAGGTATTATCCACATCATTGTCACTAGATGTTGTAGATGAAGATGAAGGGAGATGTGTGCTGCATGCTATCAGAGGGCACCGTGTGCTAAGTGCCTTGGTAGTGTGTCTTGGTGCTTGAATAAACGTTGTTTCAGCGGAGGTGCTACAACCAACCACTGCCGTTTGACAGAGGAAAGAGGGTTTAAAAGGTGCAGTTTGTGTAGGGACACAGTTCACCAGAGGGGTTTGATGTCAGTGTTGCGTATGCAGTGTGCATCGTTGGTACCGACCATTGTAAAACCGTATTGAGCAAAGTATATAGTCTTGCTGCGGTAGCGTTTGTGGTTGTGTTGGTTGAGTCCACCTGACCTTGTTGTATGTGGTCTGCAATTGAGCCGGGTTGCAGGAGTGGGCGCTGATGGATGCTCAGGCTGCGGTGTGTGCCATTCTGTGGCAGGTGTAGTGGAGGGAAGTCGGTTCAGACACAGTTCCCTGAAATGGCCAAGCTGATCACATCCAAAACAAGCGTTAGGCTGCTGTGTGTGCAGTGTGGTGCTGCTGGGTGGTGATTTGTGGCTCTGTTGTATTGCTACTGTGGTGGTTAAATTGGTCAATAGGTTAGTGAGGTTGGAAATTTGTTTCATTATTTCTTCCCGTCTCTCATTGGTAGTCTGTCTATTTCCCTGATTTTGCTGGTTCCTGCATCCTGGGGCATTATTGCGGCCTCTGCAATGGGCTGCCCATGCGCCCATCCTCTAGATGCGTTGTGGTAATTGGGGGAGGTGCTTCCTGCTGTGTGGCTGGTGTAGCCTCAGCTGTTGTAGTGGAGCATGGTGCATTGGCTGTTGCAATCAAGATGTTGGTGTTATTAAGCTCATTGATGGGATGATTTTGGCGTTTACTGTTTTTTCTCTCTTTCCAGAAAGACTGCCATGCGCCAGCAGGAAGAGCTTTTCTTTCAGAGCAGGTTCGCCACTGAGTGCATCGCTGAAAGTGTCTAAGTGAATGTGCATTACTCTCTCATGGTTAGTACCAGGGTATGCCCGTGTGACTAGTCACCAGATATGATTCACGAGTTCTGAAAAGGTCTCTCCAGTCTGTCTCTGCAAATTCTTCAATTGCAGTTCCCCCGAATCTATCAGACAAGGCGTTTTCTAACATTGTGTATGTCAGTGTCATGTCTGTTACCAAATCTGCCAGTATCTGTAAGGCCTTTTCGGACAGCTTTGCGGCCAGATACTCTCCCATCTGCTGGTCCGTACATCTGGTCATGCAGCTTATGATCTCGAACTGGCACGTGTAGTTGGCTCAGTCACCCTCCCCACTGAACGCAGGTGGGAGGATCACTCGGTTAGTGCCATGGTAAGGGGTGATGGGTACAAAGCCAGGTGATAGTGTGGGAGAGATTGGTGTGAACGCTGATGAAGGGCGTGGATGCAGTCTGTAATGTGTACGCAGTCCCGTTAGCAATTCCTGCTGATGCCATATGGGCAACGGAGATTCTTGGTGTCTGTGTGGTAGATTATAATGTGTTGGCACTGTCGACTCCGCAGGTTTCCTTATGGGAACAGGACACTGCATTGGAGGAGCTGTGTCATGCATCCACCTGAGCGGATCTACAGGTCACTGACTAGGTCTTTGCACATACGGTAGTGGTCCAAGAGAGACGCGTGGACAGTGTGTGGTGTGTGCGTCCATGTGGCTCCTGACGGGATGTTGATATTGAGGTCCCGCATTCCAATGTTCATACCGTGGCACCGAGGGGTAGCGCGGTGATGAGGTTCTTGCTGGTGGGGATGTGGGCCTTGGTGCATGCTGATTAGTCCACTGGTCACCTTCGGATTGGTAAGGTGAACACATTGGCAATGATGGCTGTGATGGCCCCTGTAGGGGACTTTCAGGCTGACGTCCGTGATCTTGCAAAGATAGTGTGTGCCTTTCATGGTTGTCAAACAGAGTAATTTAGGAAATATCCGCCTGGAAGGCATCATGGAAAGCCCCCTCGCTGATCAGCGCGTACTCCTGTCTTATTGGTGCATGGCTACCCGCACCAGGGAAATTTTGGTCATCTGTAGCGACAGCACTGGCTGCCCTTCCATCATAATACTCCACCTCTTCATCGGGAGAGTACATGTTAAAGTAGAAGGGGGATTGCAACATATGGGAATTTAGATTGGGTTTGTGTTTTCTTCGTCTTCGATCCCCACATCGGGCACCGCTTGTAACCTCCGGGTATGCACTGGTCCGTGACCACTTCATGCCCTGAGGCACTGCAGATACAGGGTGCATTGGGATGAGAGTGCTGGTTATCTTGTCTCGGGGTGATGGAGCGGGATTTGCGCCTCTCCAGCCCGTACAAATACCGACATCATGAGTCGGTGGAATGTTCACATTCAAGTGGGGCCGGGCAACCATCGTCGTGGAAGGTGAATCACACCATCTCGTCCCAGTTGTAGGTGTCGCCGGTGTGATGGCTCATTATGACAAAATTAATAGAGAGACATGATTAAATCAGATGAAACAATGGCACTCGTTTTACGTCTAATAGAGGAGGAAAGTATGTAAGAACGGAAACGTGTT
Source organism: Chaetoderma sp. LZ-2023a (assembly GCA_034401795.1). Taxonomy (NCBI): domain Eukaryota; kingdom Metazoa; phylum Mollusca; class Caudofoveata; order Chaetodermatida; family Chaetodermatidae; genus Chaetoderma; species Chaetoderma sp. LZ-2023a. The sequence goes on from JAVVLW010002816.1 coordinate 130,462, forward strand.
GGTGTTTAAACTGATCCTCGCTAGAGGTACCTCACAGATCTCTGATCTGTATATTCCGTGAGGTATCCCCACAAAGGATAGTCCTAACGGGCGTCACTTCAGTAAACGTGACATAAGCTATATAATCTCAGACTGGCCAAGCTTTTTGATGCGAGAGGAATGGGGGGGGGGTGGAGGTGCGCCCAGCGTCACTTTGATTCTAACTGCTCAGAAACCCCAATTTATTCTAAAGTCAGTTCTAACCAATGTGCCAGAGGGAGTTCAAACAATTAATATGCGCTGAAGCCGGAGGAGCGCAGAAAGAGACTACGCATATCCTACTGATCTTATGAGACCCTAAGGTGATGGTCAATTTATACAAACGAGCTGGTGCACGATGCATAGCTTATCCGCAGCTCCCGGAAAAGAGGCTTACACAAATGTCTCCTAAAGAGGAATCGTCCCTAATTACTTATTAATCCTATCCTATCGAGCTAGAATAGCCAAGTTTAGTGAACCGCATGCCAGGTTCACGTAATGTGAACATGAACAGTGACTCCAGTGAAAAATTGATGTTGTGCGGGGAACAAGGCTGTGTGTTTGTTGTTGCTGTATAGTATATAAGTGATATGTGGTCCAAGTTTTTATACAAATAGGCAAAACGATCTAACTTAGGACGCTGCTGCCATATCACAGACTAATACAGTACAGTAAAATGTGAGGTCACACGACCTTGCGGTGTCTTAGTCATCGGCACATCAATGAAAATAAATACATATAGACAATGAAACATATAAACTATAAAAATAAGGTCTTACACAAACTTGCGGTACCCACATATATCAGTACCTGATATGTAAAAATAATGCTATGAAAATGTTATGGAGTACCTATTAGTCATCGGTACAAAATGAGTCCTATAATCACTTTAATTGAAGCGACACGTATCCAGGATGCGAGATGGCATGATCCTGAGTTGCTGCTAAGAATATCCACAGACGAACTGACTGATGTGGCTCACACGCATGAACAATGAAGATGGACTTTGCGGATGGCTAGTAGAAATAATCATGTAGGAATACACATGTAGAATTATGCGGATATGTAGAATTTCTGTAGTGAGCGGATTTTGAAGATGCCCCGTAACTGGTTAAGGGCTAAGTTGAAAGGTTATTGAATGCAACAGCATCTTTGCGGATTCATTCTTGCGGTGCATCAAGCAATGTCCCAAACTGGACTGGGGTCAAAATGTTAATTCATAGCATGATACATTGTACATTGTCCGGTTGATCAATTATTTTGCAGATGCGCTCAGTGTACTCCAGAGACGAGAACTCAAAACCTATAGGCACTGTTTGGGTTGTTCAAACGGGAAGATTACAGTAAGCAGTACTACTGTGTCTCTGTATTGTAGTGTGGACTGACCAGTCGGGTATGAACCATCCCCGCCTAGCTGGGTACGGAACAGCCGGACCCGGTACGTTCCAAGCACGCCCCCCCCCCCCCTGAGTAGGATAGTATGCGTGTATAAAGCCCTATAGGTTCGTAAAATGACTAAGTCCGTGAGATCGCCTAGCATGCATGCGCAGGCATCAGAGATTACTTGTCAATGCGCGTTAGGGTTGAAGAGAAAAGCATCATAATTTGTACCCAGTCGATACATGTAATTACTTTAGGTTATACTTTCCTTGTCGTTCTTTCTTGGTCTGGGTCATGACCAGAATAAAACGAGGATTCCGAATCTTTTTACTATTTTAAAATCGGTCCAGCAATGGCTGAGTTATCTTTAATTAAACCATTAAATTCCTTTCAAAATATACAACTCGATAGGCTGAGCGCATACATACGCTCAGTGCATGGGTACGATAGCACGTCACGTGACCTGCTTCCCCACCTTTGTAGCTCGCTCGCTGATTGGCTGCGGCTAGTTCGCTGGTTGGCTGGGTGCTCAAACTGTGATGTCACGAGTAGGATAAAAGAAGCCCAAAAATCAGATTCGAGAGCAGTCAGGAGAAAAGGGGTGGTGAGGTACCTGGTCTGAGAACAATGGGTCGAAGTTAACTGCTTACCGCAAGTGTACTCTCTATAGCCACTAGCCACCACATCCGCATCGCAAGTTTTTGTACGCCCTCAGTAAGATATCGCCCAGAGGCAATAACAAAATTCTAAGTATGGTAACCCAAACTACCAACCTCAGAGGGACCTTTGTGCGGATGGGCCAGTTGACCCCAATGTAAGCTTGTCAGACTATGTTGGGCGAGTGATGTGCGTGATGGATAACTCGCCAGATCTGACGTACCACACTGAGCAGTGGTAACACAAATCCGCACATGTGGTTCAACTTTAGACATTTTGACTGCAGTCAGGGGACATTGCCCGATGCATCGTATGAGCTATTCGATGAATCTCGTCTTGTGATCCGCCAGAATGCATACACATTATTAACTTTTCATCTGCAGGGCAGCTTTCAATTTCCGCACCAGTATGGAACTTTTAGAATACCGCTTAAATTACTAACTTTGTGTAAGACGTGACTAACTACTAGCCATCTGCAACTGCAAACGTTCTTCTTCACTATTCCTGAGAATGAGCCACATCAGATCATTCGCCTGCAGCATTTTCTAGCAGCTGACTTCCGCATCATGCCATCTTGCATTCCAAATATCTGACGCTTCAACTATTGTGATTCCAGAACCTTTTCCGTAGTGATGACTAATAGGTAATCCGTCATTGTTATATTGTATTATTGTATTGCTTTTATGTAACATGTACTGATGACTAATATGTACCACCCCAGTCATCTGAGACCACATCTTATAAGTTTATTCTTTCACTCTATATATTATTCAAATTTGTGTACCCATAAGCACTGACAAGGTTGTGTAGCCTTCTATTTTACTGTGTTGTGATAAGTTATGGCAGTTGCCATCCTATTTATATGTTTTGCTTATTTTATATAAAAGCTTTGGAACTGCAGTTCGCTAGGCTACACAATACAGTAACAACAACCACACCACCTTGTTCCCCCACAGTATCACTTTTTCATTGAGGTCGCTGATCATGTTTTCATTGCACGAACATGACATGACATGCGGTCGACTAAACCTGGACTATTTTAGCTCAGTAGGACTCTGTAAGAGTCGATTTGTGTAAGTCTCTTTTCTGGGAGTAGCCGATATGCAATACCGTACACCGGCTAGGTTGTATAAATTGACCATATACCTTAGAGCCGCCAAAATATGAGTGATTGTCTCTGTCTACGCTCCTCCAGCCTCCGGGCTTATTAATTGTTTGGACCACCCTCCATCACATTGTTTAAAGTTGACCACGAAACTAAAAAGTAGGAAGCACTGTGAAAATATTATAGATATTGGCCTAAAATGTTAGTCCCCCGGGTGCAGATCTTACATGATCCACCCCTGACACATTGGTGATGGACAGGACTCAGCTCTCCATCTAACTCTACAAGTGACCGAGTGCGGTCTTATCACCCACCACGTCCTCATGGGAAGGTCGCTATAGTTGAATAGCTGCGTTTTAGTCCCCACCATAAACTTATATGTGCTTTCCAATGCTTATGTACCATGACTTGTCCCTATGCTGTTATATGTGATCATGATGTGGTGGTGACCGGATTGTTATGTGATTCTGGAGCTTCCAACTCATGATATTTCCACACGCTGTCTGACTGCAGGGGGATGCCCCATAGGGTGATCATATGGTCACCCAGCATTCTCACCCATGTGTTAAAGGTAGTTAGCTTACATTGCCATTAGTGGCTTAACCTTGATCTGGACTAAAAAACTAAGTGTTCGGACAGGATCTAGCAGAAGGACCTCATAAATAAAGCAGAAACAACTAATTCAGTATCTTTGGACTTTCATAAGATGGCGATGTTGAATTCTGCGGAAGTCATCCACCCCCACCTCCACGTAATACAGCGTGCATCACATTAAACTTATAATTTCACTAGGTTGACTCTTTTACATAGAAAGGTTTGAACAAGAGAGTGGCCTATCTTACCATCTTTCTTCCACCACTTCGGCATTGTAGGCACTTTCCTGTGACGGAGGCCCACGTGAGGCACTTCCTCGCAACAAATAATGTTTGTGTTTGGGGTTAATATAGTTTATACTAAACTTGCTAAGTAGCCGCGTTATGACCTTCCTTTGTGGGGATGCCTCACGGCTCAACCTCTGTGAGGTACCTCTGGCGAGGACCATGATGACGAGTCATCAACTTGACCCTATGTACTTGACTTCTCCTGTGTAGCAGCAACTGAGTACCATTGTTTGACTGGTACGATTACTTATTGTATGTATTTAATTATGTCGCTACCCTAAATGGAGCGAGGGGGCCGTTACACCAGTGACATCAACAGCGAGGATGAGACCGAGAGGTTCAACTTCCACGACGCTGGTTGCACGGCCCCACTGGAACGTGAATGTTCCACCAGCTCTAGAAGTTGTTCTCTGTACAATCTGGCAATGCGCAACACCAGATCCGCAACCCCGAGATCAGCAGCTAACCAGCAGCCTTGCCCCAAAGTAACACGCACTGGTGGTACCACAGAACAAGAGTATCTGGCGGACCAGCGTGCGTGCAGCCTTATATACTGAGCAGTGACGTCACAGGGTTCGTCTTAACCAATCAACACGCACGTCATGACGAGGCATGGTTAGCGACCACGTGATTTACTGGCCTTCACCTAATACCAAGTACACACACGCATATAAGGTTATTGGGAACTATTTTGAATGGAAGCAAACATGGATATCTCTGCCATTTCTGAACCGAACTTGGATTTGTAGAAGGACTCGGAATCCTCGTTTCATTCCGGTAATGATCCTTACCAAGACCGACGAGGAGGGCCTATGATTAAGGAATTACAAATACAGACCCGAGTATTCAAAAGATGCCATACTCTCCACACGCTAATGCCCATTGGTAGGCAATCTCTGATAGCTGCGCATGCATGCTAGGCGGTCTCTCGGACTCTGTCGGTTTGAGCCTCTCTTATATGGCTTTATACACACGTATAATCCTACCCAGGGGCGTAATTGGAACGTAACCGGTCCATCAGTTCCATACCCAGATTGACTAGGACTGTCCGTACCTGACCGGTCGATCCATGCTACAGGCTACATTCAGCTAAACTGTTAACATTTTGATAGAGAACAGAATAAGTTCTACCGCGCTTATTATGCATGAAAACAGCGGGCTGGAAAAGGCAGCATCAAAATTCAGGCAGTCAAAATACCGAGAGAATTGCAACTATTCTCATACATACAAATCCTGCATCCCAGTCATTGGAAGCAGGGTTAAAAATAATACATTTAGAACCAGCGCGAGAAATAGCAGTGCATGGATAGGATGCCTTGTTGAAAACAGACACCCCAGTCATAAATAATGGCTTGACACGTCGTCATTTTCCTTATCGGCCAGCACACTATATATGGATCACGCTATGGAGGAATCTTAAGCTTTCAATCCACCACATGTTTTGAAACTACAAAACACGTGACAACCATCTACTGTTCTACTGTTATATGCTTCAAGCACTATAAACAAAGGGGCGACCACCCCCCTGCTGCTCTACTATGCTCGCAATTGAGGAGGTGAGAGGAGATGAGTTGGGGGGCCAATGAGTTGCTGACGTAACCTCGTTCTCACCCACCTCCTCAGGCCACCCAGCCTAAGATGGAATTAGGCAGGTTTATAAGCGTCTAAATAGAAAACCGCCTCACGTTAATTAAAAAGTGAGCCTGCATGTGAATAAGTAGCTCACAGTTTTATGTCGATTGAAAACCGGTAATCCCTAGTTGATAGGGATGAAGTAAGCGCTCATTTTAAATTATATCTACATCTTCTCCCCTCCCATTAACCAAATAAGTGTTCTGAGGTGGGGTGTAAAGAGGGAATAGAGAATTGCACATGTGAGATGACCGAATCACCCCTGGAAAAAGATCGGGTATGGTTATCCACCCTCCTGTGACGTTACCAAAAGCTATAAAAGGAGGAAATTGTGCACTGAAACTTCATCTTCCCTATTGAATCAACACAAGGGAAGGTCTCTTTAGTGTTGAAATCCAAATTCCGCTTTTTTTATCTCAGCTAAATTTTTAATAATAAAAATATTTAAAACAAAAAGTCGGTGAAAAACTCAGTTAGGCAATCAATGTGTGGTGTGGCTATACAATAATGCCCTGATGTCCCTTGACGACGATCTGCGGTTATCTGAAAGTTCCAATGAAGAACTATCTCCTCCACAAGTAGCAGTCTAACGGCACAAGTGCACTTGGGCATCTAGTGGTACCATTCTTGTCAGAAGGAATTTACCCGAAACACTGACCTTCAGCTACATTACAACCAGAACCATCTTCGTCAGAGGGCTTTCTGACACCAGTGTAACTACCTCTACACGGAATTACGATATGGCATCATGCACGCCACCTCGGCTAAACATCACGTAACCATTGTTGTTCTAGAGCCAGGAGAAGAGCATGAGGACTAGGCCATTCTAGCTCCCAGATTACCAACACGACCACCATTACGCACTCTTCCAATGGAGAAACGATCCATGGCATGCATAAAGCATACAACATGTAAACACGTCAGGACATTAAAATCATCAGCACCAACAAAGAAAGTGTTAGGCTATAATAAGAACTTAACTACATCACACCGTTCAGCAACAACAGTCACCATTCCAGAACAACAGGACATAATAGCCAGCACCGCATCCGCTATGGTACAGCTCACGAGGATAGCACCAGTAAACACAACGGCACCACAACAGTTTCTTCCACCAATCCAATGGTGTGGAATTCTACTAGTCCATGTGGTCCATATGCTGGTAGAAAATGCTCCGCAGAACATTCTGTTGAAATTTTTTTAAATGCCAGCAGGACAGTTACTAAAAGCAGCTCAAACAGAACACATGCACCAGCCACCACATCAAACCCAGAGCACGCATTAGAAGCCTGCAGCACCGCCACAGCTGTCTTCACCGCTCCAGTCACCACTGCATCTGTCTGGGCCACATCAATAGCAGCAACGAACGTCACAACCACCGTATCATGCGCCACCATGGCTCCGACTTCAGTTACCACCGCGCTCACCTCTCCACTCGTCAGCTCAACACCCACCATCGAGGACACCAGCAGTACTCACAGCGAGTGGCGTAGCAATAGCCCCTGTAACCCCCGCAGCGGTTGGGAGGCCCAAAAATAGAGTTTTCCCACATATACCTATCTACAAAGCATGAAACTAAAGAAAATGACGATCCACTTCATTGCGGCGAACCATGGAGGAAAAGTAAAATCCTGGGTTCACTGCTTTGCAGTACTCCTGACATTCCTGCACACTGCGTCATGGGGAACATAGCAGCCCACCTAACATGCCTTTTATTCTTACCCATCGCTAGACACAAGGGTCAATGTTAGAAGTGAGTCCTCATGCTATTGTTCTGATGATGTTTTTGATATAATGACTTTGGTTCTACTGAAGGAATCTTCTCCAAACTTCGGTGTAAAGTTAAACATGTATACCACTTACAATGTATGTGTCAAAAGGTATTCCTCAGCAACATAATTTTAAAATGAATACTATGCCGCATTTTTCAATAACAATGCTTCTACTGGAACGATCTTATACAAACGTATGTGAATGTCTGTCTGTGGCTCCCGAACACATGTGCCGTTTTTGTGTCAAATGCAACAGCTTTCGGCAACATCGTTTCCAAAATAGACACTTTTGAACGCACGGCTGCCAGATTGAAAATATATAAACTGTGTGGGTATTTGAGAAAGTTGTCCTTGTATAGTGTTCTACTTGGTATAAGGGGGCCATGTGGAATGAGCAGCCTAGCTATTTTGTGAATATTCATTCTAGGAAGGGAAATAAGCAATACCAGTTGCATATTTTGTTGCTGGCTTGACTGCCTCAAGCATCGGCTTCCCGTCGAATTATACAGCTTACTTCTATGGTGTCTTACAATTTATTTTAGGTATTCGTAGTTAGGTTATGTTTTGGTATGGTATGGGTTATTGGGCCACAGCTTTATAGATCTCAGAAAGAAAAAGTATTTGTAAACTATTGAAATCTGCTACTGGACAAAAGACTAATATTTACCGCCGTAGGCGTCGGAGATGCGCTTTGAGAACATATGCATTTCAAAAATTTTCGGTGGAAGAACCCCGGGCCACTGGTCGTGGCTGCATTCAGCTTGCAGTAGTGTGTGCGTGCGAGGGGCCCTTCAAATAATTTTTGCAGGGAGCCCTCGCCACACTTGCTACGCCACTGTTCACAACAGTTATGACACTGCAGCACCAGACACGTCCGGCAACACCATGGTCACCACACATTCATCACCAGCACCACCAACGATTCCAACATCCGCATCTGATGTTAATACAGTGTTGGGCCATGATATCTCCGCCACCTGTCTTCATCAGAAACAGACAGTAATAGTCGGTCGTGTGGCCCAGATCTACTGGGATGATTTCAGGCTTTTGATATACATATGTGATTATGTGGCTGGAATATATTAAGCAGGAGTTTACCGTTGGGAATCATGACGACGGTTATGCATTATTGCTATTATTTTTATAAATGTATTTTATCCTTTTAATTATTTTTGTCAAATTGAAACCTTGGCCCTAGGATGACTACGGTCATCCGGTATAGCTATATACAATATAGCTCTGCCTCACAATATCCTCCCTTATGGTGAATATGCCATACAACACACTGTATGCTGTGTACGGATGTGGCTTACCGCAAGCTTAACTTGGTCATGCCAGCCTAGCAGTCAGCTGGGGCCACCTGACACACATTTTGCCATTATTATGATGCTATTTTTCTTCTTGCAAAGCTGGATGGATGAAAGGTGTGGCGAGAGCCACCCGTGAGGACTCTCACTAAAGAGCCACTCTTATATATTGTGTATATAAATATATACCATTTTGCACATTTCATATTTTGAAATATTATTTTTTATTTTCATTTATTATATTGTTAATGTGGTATGTATGAGCCTGGGCGTTCTCAGGCAGGGAATATTGTAGTAGCCCATAATAAAGTTATGCACACACCGCACCAGGAAAAAAACCCCAAAAAACCCAAAAAAATAAAAGGCCTGGACAAATAAAAACAGGCCAAAAATGAAATAAAAAGTATGCCTCTCTCCCTCTCTCTCCGCACAGCTATGTGCCTGCCTCTCATGAATACGCACCTCACACATCTCTCTCTCTCTCTCTCTCTCTCTCTCTCTCTCTCTCTCTCTCTCTCTCTCTCTCTCTCTCTCTCTCTCTCTCTCTCTGAGACACACTGTGGGGACATACTTTCTGATTGGCAGTTCATGCATTAGCAGCAGTATGTGGATGGGAGATTACACCGCCGCCTAGTCTGTGCACGTGAGTGTTTATCACATCACGTGTTCGTATGCCTCGCACAATATATGTTTTACATGAGAGTGTGAGATAATTTTGTGGGGACATTGTGAGAGAAGGTGAGAGAAATGAAAAAACGTAAAAAAATTGAAAAACATGAATCGTGGGGACACAAATTCTAAACATATTTTTTGGACGTTTCACGCTTTTGCCGATCGTTTGAGCGACCGTAATTGTGGGGACAGGGCATTGTCCCCACAATCCGAGCATGTCCCCAGAGTGTATGGTCTAGACGTGAAAATGTCCCCGGGATTACGGTAAAACAAGTTCTCTCTCTCTCTCTCTCTCTCTCTCTCTCTCTCTCTCTCTCTCTCTCTCTCTCTCTCTCTCTCTCTCTCTCTCTCTCTCTGGACATCACTTTTTTCCCTCATTTTTTTATTTTCATTTCCTTCGTGTTTCTGTGTGCGTTGGCAAAATAAAGAATACTTCTAAGATGGATAGCGATTATTACCATTAACTAAAAAAGTGAGAGAACACTGTGGGGACGGTCCCCACACAGAGTGGGGACCTAGTGAGAGAGTCCCCACAAATGTGAGAAACAGTGTGTGGACATACATTTTGGTTGGCAGTTCTCTCTCTCTCTCTCTCTCTCTCTCTCTCTCTTCTCTCTCTCTCTCTCTCTCTCTCTCTCTCTCTCTCTGTGGCTGGTGATCCATGGTGCGGTATCATTTGGTCCAGGTGCCAAACTGGGAGGGGGTGGTGTAGCGCGGACTGCCCTGTCAGGTACGGACCGACCCAACATATCCGGGCCGGTTTTGGGATGCTCCACGCTCGCACCCCCACCCCACCCCACCCCCACCCCCCTCGGTAGCATAAGGTATGCGCGTATGGCCATGTAAAAAGAGGAACAAAATAGTAGAGTCCGTGAGATCGGCCGATGTGCATGCACGGCTGTAAGAGGTAGCCAGCACTCGCACGTTAGTGTGTGGAGACTGGCAGCTTATGTATATAGTTACCTGTATTACGGTGATTCCGTAATACTGGGTCGTTCCCTCCGATTTTGGTATGAATCAATACCAGAATTGGAAGGGGAATTTAAAACAGTAAACAGAAATGAAATCAGTTCAGATCTGGCGACGATCTCACAAAATTAAAATGGACTGTTTTGAGCTCCAACTAAACAGATACATCGCTAGAGCACGTGCATGCTAAGATGAAGGCCGGGAACTATTTAGCTGTCTACCATACCTCGCACACAATGCACGCTCTGATGGGCTGAGCCTGCTGGCACTGCCTCACCATTCAGTATAAAAGGGAGCTCTGAAAGTCAGAAACAAGTAGAAGGGAGGCGGTTTCGGTCTGAGTGGGAGCAATCTCATATCTGCCTACTGCGTAGAGCTCGCTTTCTGCAATCTACTGTAGCTCGTACCGTAGTGTCAGGCTGTTCCGGTGTATCCGGTCAACTCGCCGCACCACAAGTGCACGATGAATGATGACGCTGGTTAGCATCCGGTCTCGGGGTGATGGAGCTTGTACGAGACTGCCCTATGGGTAACAAAACTGGCTCCTAAGGCCGGTGGAACTCAATCATTCCAGTGGGGCCGTGCGACCATCGTCGCGGACATTAAATACAACTGTCTCATCCCAAGAATTTGTGTCACCAGTATGCCTGTCCATAGCAATTTCGTGATCTATGAACTTACAAGATTTGATTTTGGTGACCTAAAAATATAAGTCTATACAATGATTTTACCTAAACAATTATAAATATGCTAGATAAAACTAAAATAAGAGCATGCGAAAATACGAGACATAGAGACAGGTAGATGAACTTTTAAACATGGGGCTCCCGGAGGTACCACACAGACCCATAGGTCCGCAGAGGTATCCCCGCAAGGGAGACCCCCGTACACGAGATTTAACTAATTAGCTTAATATAAGTTATTATACCTCTAAGCTGAAAGGAAGAAGATTATCTCGGACGAAAAGTTATGTGCCTCACGCGGGCACTACTCCTAGTGCTAGTTTGGGTGAGGTGTATTATCCTCGCATGGACTGTCATCGCTGAATCGTTGCGAGAGGCAAGTGCCTCACGCGGTTCTCTGTCTCTTAAAGCGGGAGAAGAGTAGTAGGCAAAAATAGGCCCACTTTAATCTTTCAACGAAAAAAATGATTTAGGAAGAAAAGACCATACCTAGTGTGATTATGACTATATGGTTGCGTGCTGTTTTACGTGAAGACGGGACGAGCGATTCCAAATGGATTCCCTCGTCACCATCTTATGTGTCTTTATTTATGCGGGCCCTCTGCTTTGTTTAATTAGCATTTAGTTGTTTTTAAAACAAGAACTATTTTGGCCGCAAATGGCTGGTATCTACATAGCTATGAGACACGGCTGTCACTGAGAACAGATGCCCTAAGACATCAATACTGAAGACAGCACTCATACATGTTACCTAGTCAGATCCCCGAACTGAATAAGAATCCGGACATCCCACTCCGTAACCACATAAAATATTACAAGATATAGCTTGCTTTTCATGGATGCATTATTAGACAATTGTCCTATCGTTATGGTGGGGTTGAGAGAGATGACTACCCACCATAAATGTCCTTCCTGTAAGGGCATGGCAGATCTAAATATCATGCCTAGACATTGTTATGGAATTCGGTGCGGATACGCATCTCACCCGTCACCGGGTTGGTGGCGGGACAAAAAGCGCTGCATATATAAGTGTTGCTGTATAGTGTTTCCTACGTGCACTGCAGTCCTATATTTTCTATAAGTAAAAAAACCATATGAACTGATGGCCACTGGCCATATATATACATAATCTAACCCGAACAACCAATACGGTATCAAATGATCAGAATTATATATCTTAGTACAGGGTAAAGAACCTACTATGGTGCGGTTAGTTAAACACATTACAGAAAATGAGAATAACTATAAAAATATACAGAAATTATAACTAGCGGTCCTAAGACCATTACGGTACCTTTTAGTCATGGGGACCGTTCTTACGGATACAATATAATTAGAGAAGTACATATAGCAAAATAATTAAAATGTGAAGTATATTTACTTGAATACTTGGTAGTCATTCTTAAGTTAGGCTACCGTGTTACTGAAATTGATATGTCATTCCGTAGTTGACGTGCGTTGATGCATTCCCAGGAAGCTGGAAAGTTCCCGCAGGTTGGTTCCCGCAGTCTGTTTTCCGCAAACAAGATTCCCGCAAGCACACTCATGGCGGGAGTACATCGCTCAGCACTGTAAGCCTAATAGGATGTCTAACGAGCAGTCAGCAAAAGATACGATAGTACTACTGCTGTGAAGAAAGTTCCCGTACACCAATGGCATGGATGGAAGTTGACAACAACCGGATCACAAGCAGGGGTTGTCAGATGCAAATGAAGATACAAAACAAAGCGTAACGGTGCTCGGTACGTCAGCCAGCTCTGAAGATGCACCGGGCAGAGTTTACTTGCTGCGGTCGAAAGTTATAAGAACCTACACGACATTAGTGCGGTGACAGTTGAAATACCACTTTTAGGCGTGGCCGGAGGATCCGGCGAGTCTTCCATTAAAGAACATCCTGCCTCTACATCTGTAGAATCACATATTCAGGCCGTAAAGGCCTCACCGCAAGTTCGTGTTCCGAAGTAGATATTGCTATTCATGAACAATAGTTAGAAAGTTCCAAATTGCTCCCGCAAGTAGGGAGTTACAAAATTGTTTTTAGTGCGGTGGGTTGGCACTGCTAGCTATGGCAGAGAACCCATCAGAAACCAAAGTTATATGTGTAATGTCTATCGCTCAATAGTAGCTAGTACAGGTCCAACCTGTTCGGTCCCTGGCCGAGGATGCTCTCGAACCCTGGATCGCGTCTCCTTTTATACTACGCATGACATCACAGGCGCAGGCTCCAACCAATCATCGTTCGAGCAACAGACAATCAGCGCGTAGCTAATAATAGTGTAGTCAAAAGTTCTAGAACATTCTAGAAGTTCTGCGCCCACGTGGGTATGACGTCACGGCAATATTTTGAAGATAATCAAGAAAGGTTTTCCGTGGATAACTCAACCATTTCTTAACCAATTTTGAAATGGTTTACAGATTTAAAAAGCCCGTCGAATTTCGGTCTTGATTAATGCCAGATTTAACGGGAATAGGTAATCAAAAAGGATTGCAGGGTACCATCTCGGTACACTAAAAGCATCATCCTATCTTGGTTGTAAATTACGTGCTCCATCAAAAATAGCATCTAAGCGCGCGCATGCGCATTATGTGCTTTAACGAACTTAGTCGTTTTCGCAATGCGATCTCTCTCATAGGCCCATATACGCTTATGGCTCTAACCAGGGGGGGCATGTTCATGGAACGAATCCGGGATGGCCGTCGTGTACCCGGCTTAGCTGGTATGGCCGGTACCCGACCGGTCGATCCGAACTACACCACGACCTCCTAGTTTGACATTCGTGGCAAACGATTGCGCATGGCGGATCGATGCACGCATGTATGCTAGGTGGGAATTATAGACTTCCAAGGCAGGGGCGTGGCCGGAGAGTAGTAGTGACGCAATAGACGCATATTCAAGAGACAGAGCACATAGAGGTGCCAAGAGGAGGGGGAGGCATACTTTTAGCTTTCAATTTTTGACATGGAATTATTTTTCCAGCTTTTTTTGTTTTGTTTTATTAATATTCCGGTGCGTGCTGTAACTTTATTTAGTAAATGATTCTAAACAATAGCTTGCATGGGTGTTCGGATACGGCAGGAGACATCTTCCGAAACTGTCGTTAAAAAAACATATTTTAACAGATGATTTGCGGTGACATTAGGTACAGGCTGAATGTCCTGTGTGTGGGCGATTTGTCTCTTTCCCATGTATGGATGTTCCGGCGTAGTTCCCTTTCTGATAGCTGGGTCAGAAAGGCTAGGAGGCGGATGCTGGATAACACGGGTCAGAGTTATACTAATCGCCGCAGTCTGCGACGGTCCTGGTTCCTCGTCTATGGTCAGTTATGGCGGAGATGGTGACTGCGGGTAACTTGGAATGTCTATTTCCGCAGGTGTCATGATCACTACCGAAATCAGTTGACTGGCTAACACTGTCTTAGACACTATGGGTGCGGGTGTAGTGACCATAGCCGGGTGGCTAATAACTGATGCGGGTGCTGCCGGACTGGATTTTGCGGGAGACTTTCGCTTCATACTCCGCTTCAGGACCGGTGTAGATACAGTAACTGGTACCGGCGTAACACTTCCTGATGCGGCTGCGGGCAGGATTTCACGTCTGTCTGCCGGTACGTTGCTTACGGTAGCCGCGGGAAGACAGTGACTAATGGGATATCTACGAGTAGTGTTCTTTGTGCGGGCCATTTTCTCGGTCGGAAGAACTTTGACCGGAAACCGAAATTCGAAACGGGTGGCTAAAACGGCACGATCCTCGTTCTCTTCCCCTGGAACTAATGTTACTTCTAACACATGGTGATGATATCGGAGCGTGTGGGTCACCCCGTAGCGAGTAGCGGTGTAGAGATACTGGAATGTCACACAGAAGGCTGACTGGAAGAGATGATCCTTATTAACATGAAGGATGCGGTCAGATTTTCTCGTAAAAATTCTGGTAACGGTCTCTCCGCTAGCTAATAACGAGCTGCACGGGAACCATTTTGGAACTGGTACCGATTCTTCTTCAGACGAATCCGATAACGCTAAAATCTTCAATGAGTGACATCTTGTTCCTGCATGGTAGCTGGCTGCGGGAACCTTATTCAAAACCTAATGCCCTATCTCTTCATTGTATTTAACTTTCCAGGCCAAGTATAATAATGAAATAATAATAAAACAGCAAAATTTGGTTTATGACACGAAAGGAGCCTAATGCTTTCTGTTCTTCCCTGGTGTCGAGTTTTGACGGGAAGACACAGTTTCAGAGCCTGCTTCCTCCTTTTATACTATTTGGTGACATCACAAGCAGCGGATGACCACACCCAAAGGTTTTAATAGGTGATTCGTTAAGCCCTATATGGAAAGTTTCCTCTTTTTCTGTCCTAGACATCTAGGGATTAATTCTTCCCGTATAAAGGGAGTACTTATAATTATAGGAAGAATGGCTCATTAACTTGGACTTAATTTCATGCATTTAACAGCCTTCGATCAACATAGAAACATGGTACTGCTTTTTCTTTGCGGTGCCTCACCTTTTAATTAGCATGAGGCGGTTCTCCAGATTGGATGCTTATAAACTTGCCTGTTTTAATTTTAGGCTGGAGCGCTCGATGGTGTGTGTGGGAGCCAGGTGACGTCAGCGGTAATTACCCGGACTCACTCGCGCCACTCCTCCATCACGCTGTGATAGTCGCGTCTTTGGGCGGCTCTTGTGTTTAAAGCATTTTATCCAATTTACTGGAAATAGCAGTAAATGTCACGTGGCTCTAAAAAGCAAGTGGTTTGATCAGAAACATATATGCTGTTTATGGCGATGGCCAAAATGCTGTTGCTGAGGTGTAGTCTTGTTGCAGATGTGAGATATATATATGTATATATATATATATATATATATATATATATATATATATATATATATATATATATATATATATATATATATATATATATATATATATATATATATATATATATATGTTACATCAAGATCTTTATAATGTCCCTATTTCGCGTGAGTTCTTTAACATGCGTCTTGGTATGTGTGTAATAGGTAGTTCTCAGCCCGTGTTGATTATAGACTGGAACGCAAGGAAGAGAATTTTTGAAATTCACTCTGTAACTATACTGTCAGATTTTTGGTTTTTTTTGCCGCTTTATCGCCCCGTGCGCTAATGATTTGTAGCACGGTAGAGCAGTTGTATTCTTAATAAAAAATTTAACAGTAAAGTTGTATGTAATTTGATGTGTGATTTAAACAGATCTATTCAGGCGGTAGATCAACATTACTGATCCCGTCAAGATAGCTGTGTTCTCCGAGCGGGAGGGCTGGCCAAGCATTCTCCTCGATGGGTAGAACTAGCTCTGTCCCGGCCTAGACCAGACACATTAATACCATTTAATAATGGTTAAATTACAGTACAACTCGAAAAGTGTGTGCCACAGTTATTACAATTTTACAATGCCGTCGTTCGGAGATTGTGAATACAGTCAACCTGAGTGTCTGTGTTTCTGACATGTTGGTGATTTGAATCTGATACGCGTGGCTGGTTATCTGTGGATGATGATTGTGCTGTGGTGAAGGTGACTTGTTTATGGCTGCCAGGTGCGGGAAGGGGGAGGAGAGGCGGCGTGAATGTCAACTTTATCGAACCCTGAGTGTATTTCACTCTGTAATGGCCGAGCCCGTGGGCCGGACCGAGCTCCTTTAGCGCGCAGATGACCTGTCGGATGCTGTCGTAACTTTGATCAATCGATTGTCGAATTCAACTTTTCAGTAGTAAAATCCTACTTGTGACTGACGACAATACGGACATCTTGCTCTCTTAATAATATTGACTGTTATTACGTGTAGATGATGCATGTAGATTTTGGCTGTTTCCATATGACATCGGGGAAAAGGGAGGGGGGGAGGAACGTTGGACAAACGTTCCTCCGTGACGCATACTGTAGATGGATGTAGTGCATTCCTTATATCCAAATGATCAGTTCTCCCGTAACTGGATAAGAAGGTGTGTGTGGGAGATTTGTCGGCTGTTGTCTGTTGATGATAATGTTGTTGTCGGGATGTCCGGGCTGCTGTATGATGCCGATGTTATAAGCGAAGTGGGCGTATTCCAGTTTTCCACGCTGGTGAACACCAAGTCTGTTGTTATTGCGGGAGGTGTGGGTCTGCAAGAGATATTATTTCTCCCGCACAAACTGCGGGAGGAACTGTTTCGGGAATTTTTATGCCGCTATTGGAAATTAATCAATACCGGTAGGTGCTGCTAAATGATGTTGTTGCCGATGTTGAATGTCTCCATTATGCTGAGTATACCGAGTAGGCATATAATGTACGTGCAATGACGAATTGACGTATCCACTCTTGAAGGCAGGTGTGTTCTGTAGGTGTTGACGTTCTGTCTGTTGTGTGATGTCCTGACTGCTCACGGGGGAGTATGGTAGGCCAAGTGGATGGGGTGGCCTTTGGAAATGGGATATGGTCATCTCCCGTTACACGACGGTTGGTGTCTTGTCATAATCTTTAGACACCGGGAAAATTCGAGCCAAGAGTCTGCTGAACATGCTGCTTCCTGGCCCACTGCGGGGGGTAATGTTGGTCGGTGCAGTACGGGATGCCACCTCCTCTGAAGCAGCAGTCTCTCTCATATCTGAAGATTGACGGTCAACAGACGACGAGTGGAGTGTGAAATGGACTGGGCCAGTGATGTCCGAACTTGGTGTATAGATTAGGGATGCCAGTTGGATTTTGGGTAGTGGTGCGGCGATGGATATGGGTTCTGCTTAGGTGGGAATTTGTCTGGCGTTTTCGGGTACACCTCGTTGTACGGTTTTGCGGTTCTAGACACGCTAAGGCTTCATCCAGCCTGTGCACTTCCATGCTATTCACCATATGTTCCACCCCACAGGAAGCATGGCTTGGGTCAGCCTCAGCTTCCGCTTGTGGTAACTCTATGATGATGGGCATGGCATGAAGTGGGTGGGAATGGGAAGAGATCGGAGGAACAACTTTTCCATCCGGTCCCCTGGACAAAACAAACACGAAATTCTTCAGATACGACTTCCCAGATCGAGTAGACCCACGCTGAGGAGGGAGAGGGTGAGTACGTATCTCGTCATCGTCGTCAGCGTTAGCTGCTTGTTCACCCACATTCTGGCTTTGTAGAACCGGGGCTGAACTGGCACCGCGGTGCTCTGCGCTAACCATGGGAATACTAAGTTCCGTAGAAATCACACCACACCAATGCAGCACATCGCAGCTCCACACCGCACTAAGTTTTTGGCTGTTCCTGGTAGATCAACAGGGCCAAAAATACAAATTAAAAGAAGGTTTCTCCTTCTACCACTACCACCACCGGTACCTTCATTGTGGTGTACGAGTTTTAACCATTACTAACTAAATTGGTATGTAAAAACAAGTGGTGTTTTAGATGTCTCACCAGACTACCCATACCATGCTAGAAACAGTGGTAGAGAACAATGGACGCATCCAACGTCACTAAATTAATGTTTTGACAGCAGTCCAGACAAGGACATTGCTTTACGTACAACAAGAACTAAGCAGCGTGCATCCTCTTATGCTGAAACAGAAATCCTGCATTATATACTTCTTCATCTTCATAAAGAAAAGGTGTTCGTCACTCTCGCACCAACTACAGTATATCAGAATTTCGGTAGATTAGACATTATGTACTATGTGCGGAGACTTGGTAGTCACCAGAAATGACTTTATCATTCACAGTTCCTGAGTATGGACATCACCAGTTAGTATCCTGCAGTAAATCTCCTAGCAGCGGCTACACTGCAGGTCAACCCGCACCACAATTATGCAGTACATCAACTACTTGTGGCTTTTATTAAACACTGCACTGATGACTAATATTTGCACCATATAGGAATATATATCTTGATAATGTTATACCGTTGTTCATAAATAAGTCAAAAATAGTGGTACCATAATGCCGAGTGCGATCTCCACTATGAATATTTACTGTACATAATTATTTTACATCGTGAACGGTGCCAGTAATTAAACGGCACTGTAAGGTCAAATGTGGCCTCTATATTTTTCTTTAAACCTAACACAGCTAAATTGGTAACTCCATGGGTCCAGATCTCACATGGTCCGCACCCGAAACATTGAGTGGTGGATAAAGACACGGATCGCCATCTAGCGTAAACGGTGACTGTGTCTGGCCTTAGAGCCCACCACGCCCATTGTAAAGGCCACCATAGATGGAAATCTGTTTCTCTCTCCCCACCGTAAATAAGTTAAAAACCGCTTTCTAAACAAACGCTTCTGAAATGTGACTAGTGCCTTTCTTGTTATTTGTTGTTGCGCTGTGGTATGCAGAGGGATTGCTTTGCGGTTCTGAAACTCCTACCTGGCAACATGTTGTACGCTGTCTGTCTGAGGAGAGATGCTCCATGGGGTATAGGCAGCGGTATCGAGCATCCTCGCCAGAAGGGTGTATATGTTAAAGTAAGCAGGTGATAAGCCATTTGCGGCCTAAAATATGTGTCTGGACATAATATCTAAATGTTAATCTATGCCCTTAAGAAGGCCTGCAGAAATAAAAGCGGCACCAACTAAACCAATAACTTTAACTCACACAGTGTGACGGTGCTGAATTCCATACGCCCATAGTAGGGTGCCTACTCGCGTTACTAGAGTAGCGCCTAAACGGCCGGAGTACGCACTCTAGTACCTACTCGAGGCTACCCACCTATCAGCAAGGGCAAATCGAGTAGTCACGTGTTTGCATTGAAATTCATGTAATTTAAACACGTGCTCATTTACGCGAGGGTAAGTGATCGCATGCTCATCTACCCTAGAGTAGCGACGAGAGTTTTCGCCTAAACTCGCTATTTGGTAACTTGAATCTAAATAGGCGGAAGATCCACGAAGTCAACGACAACAACAATATGTCATCTGCGCGACTAAAAAATTTATTTGGACACGTTTTGGGTCAGATTGGAAGAAAAAGAGAATATGGCAATTGGTTTATTCTCAATACACCGGTTCTCACAAAGGTAGCGAATTGAGACAATTCTTAAGTTTTGTTTAATGCAGTTATATTCAAAATCATCAGTTTTCGTATTTCATTACCGGTGTTCGCACATTTTTCAATTCTATTGGATGAATATATGTTTGTGTGTGGCGGCAGTCTCTTGGCACTGCGTGAGGTTAATTGATGAATGCAATCTGTCACTCATGCATATGGAATCATAATCGGCTACTCCAGACGTAGGCTGATGCATAGGGACTGGAGTGAGGGAGGCACGTATTTATCGTGGAGTATCCAGTTTGTTGGGTGTATCAAAAGTTCAAAGCGGTGAATCTGGGGATTTGCGATCACACGTCATCGACCGATTAATCTAGTTATTTATTATTAACACTAATAATGTAAAAAGTAAACATGCTGCAATCATGTACCACAGGCATTTGAAGTTTACCCGCCTATTTCATATTATTAGCATATTTCATATACTACTATATATATAATACACAAGGTGGTCAATGGAGATCACGGAAATACAGTACGCATTAACAAAAACAAAGCAAAAGTCTTAGTTCTAAGCCTATGCGTTCGGAATGAAAGCGGCGTGTCGTGTCCTTTATATCTGTCTAACCACAGGCCTTTGAATTTTCGTCCATCCATCCCTCTACCACATATTCCCCCTACTAATATATATATATAATATACACAAGGTATGAAACCTTCATCTGTGGGCACCATTGTCAGAAAGCTGATTGGTTGGTTTGTAGTCACTGAATGGTGGGAAGTGAAAAGAACAAAAGCTACACTCCCAAATACTCCAAGGTACTACTACTAGTAAAATATCAAGCCATGTCTATAGCATAGTGCCCGGTAGAATCTGTAAAGGTGCAACTAAGCATAAGATATAAAAACCTCTTGTAACGGACATATGACTTTCCAGAAAAGTTCTCAAATCAAGTAGAGATAAACGAAATCATAAATTACATGTACTTAAACACAGAAAACAACGCAATGATGCAACAACCAAATGCAACAAAATTGATGGTACACAGCTCAAGCTTTTTGTCAGAAATCAGTAGAATTATGCGCAACAAAATGGATGTCATGCAGTTAAAAGATAAATCAGGAAAGATGTCACTTTAATCCAAGTACCTTGTGTCAGTAACTGCCTTGTGTCAGTAACCCAGAGAGAGGCATTCCAATGTTTCACTGATAACCACCCAAATATAAAAATTGGACAACGGACATTTGATGGGTTAAGACCTACAAATGTCAGGAGAATCAATGAGTCATCTTGTGTGGTATGTACACCTTGTCAAAGCATATCACTAAGAAGTGATGTTCTGAAGAGCGTCTTGAACAGTTTGCCATTCAAAGGGAACGATGATGAAGAGGAGGAGACTATTAAAGATGACTACAGATCTGAAAAAGATAAACATGAGAGAATAAAGATGACAGGATGTGAACATGATGGGGATCTCCCAAACCCAGAGTGCCTCAAAGGGACATGAGTAAACTGTGGATCCATTGTATTCAGGGAAACAGACCTGTGGAAGAGGAAATGGTAGCTGAAGAAGTTCAGTGAGATATGTGGAAATATGCTGATGTATTTTTTTAGACGACGACTTCTTAAGACCCACTGGGCCAATTTCAATTATATTTGGCAGGAAGCATCTTTAGGGCATAGTGATCCAAGTTTGTGCAAATGAAGCCGATCGGCCAATTAGGCCGGCTGCCATCTTGGATTTTGGCCGATTTTTAGAAATGTCTAAAAATCTTCTTCTCCAAACCACTTGAGGGATTGAAGGAAACCTCATGAAATATGATCTAGGGTAAGAGCTCAACCAAATTTGTTCAAGGGAACTTAATTGGTCAAATAGTTTGGCGGCCATCTTGGTTGACCTAGTTTTAGCGAAAATAATTTCTCCAGAACCGCTGAAGGGATCAGGCCGAAATTTGCCAGATATGATTAGGGACTAAGGGCCAGTAAATTTGTTCAAAAGAAGTTGATCCGTCCAAAAACATGGCCGCCGTGGGCCAATCAAAATATAGCATGTTTGGTGGCCATATTGGATTTTTTTATTTGTTGGATTTTAAGGCGGAAATTGGTTTTATTTAGGTTTTTAGGTATTCTGATCTCAAATTTGCAATTTCCGAAACTGTCGGATAAACGGTTTGGTGGCCATCTTGGATCATTTTCCCACCAAAAGCTCCCATACTAATGCAATGGGAAATTTAAAATATCTTCTTCTCGAGAACTACTGGGCCGATTTCAATTATATTTGGCAGGAAGCATCCTTAAGGCATAGAGATTCAAGTTTGTTCAAACGAACCCGATCAGCCAATTTGGCCGGCGACCATCTTGGATTTCTGCCGATTTTTAGAAATGTCTAAAAATGTTCTCCCAAACCATTTGAAGTATCGATTCAAAACTCACAAAATATGATCTAGGGTAAGCGCTGAATCAAGTTTGTTCAAGGGAACTTGA
>JAVVLW010002821.1:0-14000 GCA_034401795.1 Chaetoderma sp. LZ-2023a
GTTTGTCGGCGGCGGCGGCGGCGGCGGCGGCGGCGGCGGCGGCGGCGGCGGCACCGGCGGTGTTAGTGGTGTTGGCGGTGACTGTGTTGGCGGTGTCGGTGTCGGTTGTGTCGATGGTGTTAGTGGCGTTGGTGGTGGTGGTGGGGGGGTGGTGGTGGGGGCTGTGATGGTGGCTATGGTGGCAGCTGCGGTGGTGGTGGCGGTGGTGCTAGTGGCAGTGGTAGCAGTGGTGGTGGTGGTTGTGCCCAGAAATCTGTCAATAGACTGAAAATGATTGATTGAAATGCATTATCAAGGAGAGTCATTGTAAATTGAGCCGGAACCAGGTCGATTTGTCTCGGCGTGAATGCCATAAGGGTTTGATGATACATTTTTGCGGATTTTCATCTCTTACCTGCATACACCTGCGCGTTATCTGGGAATTTGCATGTTTTAATAGTGCACCCATCTACGATTGCCGTGGATTGGCAACCACCTGGGCCGTATTCATGAAAGCTTGCTAAGCCTAGTTGCTTGCTAAGATGATTGCTAACTCTAGTTTACTGCTAAATCGTATTCATGAAAGGTTTCTAGGACTAGCAAACTTCTAAGTTGTTTGCTAAATTTAGAGTTGGTCGGGAGTACTTCTAAATCTCTAGCAAGCTGCTAAATCATTTCTTAGTTTAATTTCACTGAGTAAACATGGCAAGAAGAATTCGTGGGCTTGCAGAGTTACGGCGTGCGTTAAGGCGGGAACGTGTTTTTAGAGACAGGAGAGATCCATTGGACATTTTCACAAATGAAGAATTAGTTCAGCGGTATAGGTTTTCACAAGATGGAATTATGCGAATTACTAATCTCGTGGCGCCGTACATTGAACATGAAACGGGAAGAAGCTATGCCCGCCTGCCTCATCAACAGGTGTTGATTGCTCTACAGTACTATGCATCAGGAACATTTCAACGGATAGTAGGTGATCCGTTTGCAAGTGTCGCAGCCAACAGCGTGTAGGGCGATACACCGAGTGACAGATGCCCTTGTGATGCACGTGAATAATTTCATTAGGTTCGTAACTAATGCAGAGGCACAAAGAAATATGGACTTGTTTTTTTGCAATGAACCAATTTCCCGGAGTGTGGATTATATCTCCTAAAGACAATGAGGCTGATTACGTACACAGAAAAGGGTATCATTCTATTAATGTCCAAGTGATGTGTGATGCCAGAGGTAGATGGATTAATGTTGTTGCACGATGGCCAGGCTCAGCCCATGATAGCCGCATATTAAGATCAAGTCAGATTTGGGATGTCATGGAAGACGGAGAAGTGAATGGAATTATTCTGGGTGATAGTGGATATCCATGCCGACATTGGTTAATGACACCCCCTTCTGCAACCAACTGATGCAGCCGAGCGTAGGTACAACGCTTCACACAAGCACACATGTGTTCTCGTGGAACAGGTAATAGGACGCTGGAAGCGGCGTTTTCCATGTTCTTCACGGAGAGAATAGGATGAAGAACCCAAATGACACTTGTAAAGTTATGGCAGCAATGCAATGAACCAGAACTAAATGACATTCCCCCTGGTCAGCAGCAGCCAGAAGTTGAACCATATCGTGGACATGCGGCTGGACACGCTGTTAGAGCCAGACTCATTAACACGCACTTCAATAACTAGGTATGTTTATAATACCATGCCAATTGATTGATGGATACGTTACTTACCCGTGCGTGCGTGCGTGCGTGCGTGCGTGCGTGCGTGCACTTTTGCGCCACGTTGTCTGTCTGTCTGTCTGTCTGTCTGTCTGTCTGTCTGTCTGTCTGTCTGTCTGTCTGTCTGTCTGTCTGTCTGTCTGTCTGTCTGTCTGTCTGTCTGTCTGTCTGTCTGTCTGTCTGTCTGTCTGTCTGTCTGTCTGTCTGTCTGTCTGTCTGTATGTATGTCTGTCTGTCTGTCTGTCTGTCTGTCTGTCTGTCTGTCTGTCTGTCTGTCTGTCTGTCTGTCTGTCTGTCTGTCTGTCTGTCTGTCTGTCTGTCTGTCTGTCTGTCTGTCTGTCTGTCTGTCTGTCTGTCTGTCTGTCTTTACATTGAGAAAAACGCATTGGCACAGGAATTTAATTACAAATTTCTTTACCTAAATTTGTCCTATCGAGACCAAGTTTAGATTTACTTAGAGTGGTCCCCCCTTGAGATTAGTTGGGGTAAAATGAACTTATCAGTAGGTCGCTTTAACAGGTAAAGGCTGGGATTGATCCTACATTATAGAGAAATCACACACACACGAATGCACGTACGCACGTACGCACGTACGCACGTACGCACGTACGCACGTACGCACGTACGCACGTACGCACGTACGCACGCACGCACGCACGTACGCACGCACGCACGCACGCACGTACGCAGGCACGCACACATCTGAACGAATGCACGAATGCATGCAATAACACATGCCCACAGTAATACATGCACGAATGCACGCAATAATGCATGCATGAACGCATGCACGAACGAACGCACGAATGCATGCACGCACACACCCACGCACTAATGTACTCACGAATTAATGCACCCACACCCACATACACACACGCACACATACACCCACGCAAGTATAGATGCACACACGTGCGGATGTACGAGCACACCCCCACACACATACACACATACGAACAAACGCCCGGACGCACGAACGAACGCACGCACGAACGAACGAACGAACGAACGAACGAACGAACGAACGAACGAACGAACGAACGAACGAACGAACGAACGAACGAACGCACGCACGCACGCACGCACGCACGCACACACGTACGCACACATACTTTTGCAGACACAAAATTAAAAGATGTCCTACGGATATGATTTCATGTTGCCCCACCATTGATTTTGGTTGGGATTAGATTTATTTAAGAATAGGTAGGGAGGGATGAAACCTTGTCATTGTTATCAGGAACTATAAGGTCTAACTTTGATCTTACTAGCAAATCTTTCAGGTTTGGATTTCTATTGTAAGCTATTACTGGTCGTGCTTTGATCGGTTCCTTTAATTTAGATTGCAACTGTGAATATTCGTCTTTCATGGTTTTTGCTAATTCAACATTACGTCTATTGTATATGAGTTGAAATGGGATAATTTTGTTCTTTTGTGATATTCCCGAATCTACATTTATTCCAAATGGTGCTTTTGTTTGGAGTGTTCTAATCCAATGGCCTTCTCGGATTTTGCGAAACGAACTCGTTTCTTCCTCACTATCGAAGGTCGGAATCTGTTCTATTGGCATGATTTCAAAATGATGTTCAACTGAATGATCAGGAAGTTGGAAATGTTGAGCAATTGGCGTATCTGCTGAGGTGTTAATATCAGAAACGTGGCGTCTAGCACGCACTCTAAATGCATTTTTGGTTTCACCAACATACTGTTTCTGGCAAAGGGCACAATTGATCAAATAAACTACATTCTCAGAATCACAATGCATATTAGTTCGGATATGATATTCATTTTTAGTTTGAAAGCTCAGGAATGTTTGTTGGTTTACAATATAGTTGTTTACTTTGCATCTATTTTTGTCGCATTTAGAAACTGATCCATCGCACATGATTGGTTTATTGTGTTTAATTTGGACAGGCTCAAACTCGGGTCCGCTATGAGGTTTTAGATTTTCAAGCTCATTGATGGTGTCTGCTTTAATTTTTCGAAGAAAACGGGCTGAATAGCCTCGTGCTTTCAAAGCATCAAACAGAGTAGAGCATGCACTATTCAGATTTTGCCTGTTGCTAGAGTTTCGAAAAAATCTTATGATTTGCGATTTGATCAAACCTTTAAATGTGTGTGGAGGATGAAATGATTTTTTGTGAAGCAGCTGATGTGAGTCTGTTGGCTTAAAGAATACTTTATATTCTAATTTTCCAGAGGAATCAAATTGAGGACCCTTATAGATCGTGACATCTAAAAAGTCAACAGATGTTCCACTAATAGTAGCTTTTAGCTTGATATTTGAATCTTGGTTATTTAAAATGCGAAAAAATTCCCAAAAGTCTTCTTCTGAATGTTGCCAAACTATGAAGATGTCATCTAGATATCTGAGGTAAAGAAGAGGCTTTTTGGTTGATTTGTTCAGTGCCTCCTCTTCCCACTCCGCAACATAAATCGTGGCAAAATTTGGGCTGAATCGTTTACCCATTGCGCATCCACAGATTTGAAGGTAATTTTCACCATTAAATTGGAAATCGTTTCCTTTAAGACTTAGCTCTAATAATTTTAGAATTTCCGTGTCTGGTCGATCTGGATCAGGAAATTTGACAAAAGAATTCTTAATAGCATTGACTCCAGCATCAATATCTATATTGGTATACATAGCATCTATGTCTAATGTGATTAAATATGCATCTTTCGGAACTGACAATTTGGATAGCTTTGAAAGAAAGTGTTCTGTGTTCTTGAGAAAGCTCTTGTGTCTATTAGCAATGGGCTTTAAATAGTAATCAATATATTCTGAAATGCCATAAGACTCACTGCCACAGTCTGAAATGATGGGTCGTCCAGGTGGTGTCAATGGATCTAACCAGGTGCTGATAGGTTTATGGATTTTAGGCAAGATATAAAATGTCCGATTTTGTGGATTATTCTCACCTAGCAGATACTTTAGCTGTTTCTTATCGATGTACTTATCTGTATGCAATGAATTAAGTATTTCAATGAAATTTTGTCGGTTTTGAGGCCAAATTAAATTATCAAGTTTTCTGTAATGCCTGGTGTTAGTTAACTGCCTTTCGGCCTCGCGGATGTAGTTTTCTCTAGACATAATCACAGTTGCTGAACCTTTATCGGCTGGTTTTATAATAATATTTTGATTTCTACGTAATTTGTTGATAGCCTGTCGTTCGAGAAATGAAAGGTTTTGCTTATTGTTTGTAATTGGCAATGATCTGGCTATACCAGCAACCGTTTTTATGGTTGCTTTAACATTGTCATCAACTAGCCTATCTGGAGGGTCCCAACCGGATTTTCCAGTGAATGGTTTTGACTCTCCATTTAAATTTCGAAAATGATGGGCTATTTTTACTGAATGACCAAAATTAGCTACTTCAATAAGACCTGTGTCTAAAAGCAAATCTAATCCTGTTTTTGGTTTTGGAGTTGGTATAAAAGTAAGACCACGATCGAGAATTGATTTTTCAGATGGTGAGAGATCATAGTCAGCTGCTAAATTGACAAGGTTTGTTCCTAATCCTATGTTAGGGGAGCTATTGCCTTGACCCACATTTAGTTTAAACTAAGTACCGTCAACCAATGGTTATAAATACAATTAGCTGTTTCTTTCGTCCAATGGATTCTATCCTTCTCAACATGAAAATTCGCATCAGAAATTTTGGGGATGACCTTATCAACGTGGCAGTTGGACCTTGCTGATTCGTTGATACGCTTGAGACAGTACCTTTGCCTGTCTGACAAGCTATCAGAGAAGTTAATCTCAGCAAAGTGCAACTCCGCATTAGGGAAGGTGTTTTTAAATTCACGAGCCATGAACCGTAAATGGCTTGAGGCTTTGGTTGGATGCTCATTTTTGGAGTTGATGCCAATATTCAAGATGATCTTCTCCGGGCTAGGGCCATCCTGGTGTCGCATAGCCATTGTTCTGAAATGTGATAATGCGGCACCAGGATAGCACTCAACCTGGATGTCAGGATGGACATCTAAATCAATTCGGGCTAGATTAGAGGACCCTATCATCAGAATCTTTTTGGTGATTCTGGGGATCCTCCACAGGCCCTTGCTATGCGATTGATGACGGTACTTAGCAAACTTCCTGTCAGACAGGTTACTATTATTCTCCATAGGAGGGAGAGGAGGTGGAGACAGAAGAAGAGGAGCAGAAGAAGGTGCGTGAGGAGAAGAGAGATGAAGCGTAGGAGGAAGAGGAGGAGGAGGGATGGAGAGAGGAGATGCAAGAGGAGAAGATTGAGTATGAGGAGCAAGAGGCGGGATTGAGAGAGGAGATGCATAAAGAGAAGAAGTTTGAGGAGGAAGAGGAGGAGGCGGGATTGAGAGAGGAGATGCATGAAGAGAAGAAGTTTGAGGAGGAAGAGGAGGAGGCGGGATTGAGAGAGGAGAAGGAGGAAGAGGAGAAGATCGAGTCAGAAGGTGGCGAGGAGAAGATAGTGGAAGAGATGAGGAAGAGTTGCTAGGTGGTAGATTGGGGGAACAGTGAGTAACAACCCGACAACGGCGCACAGGAGGAGAATTTGTCTTTGGGAGAGCCGGCCATGACTCTGTTACATCATCAACACCAGGTGCTGGTGTTGGTGATGTATACAGATTCGTCCGCTTGGAAGTGGTAGGCGAGGGTGTGAAGGTGGTTGGTGACCGTTGTCGTTTGTTAGTCATTGTTGAATGATAACCTGAACCTGTACTCGGTGTGGCCGCCGGTGTTGGTAGAGACATCACTCTATTTTGCTTATCACTAGCTATTTCTGCCAAAAATTTCCAAAAATTTGTGATTGTCATTGTGGCCAATTTATTTCCAAAATTTTGCCTACCCCATTTCAATGCTATGCCTTTGGCTCTGTCTAGATCAAGAATTACATTAGATTCGGCCACTTTTACCTCTGCCTTTAATTTGTCCAATTTGCTTCGATAATGTTTGATTAAATTTTCTAAGCAGCTATGAGCCCAAATTTGGTTTATCATGCTGGTCGATTTCAAAAATTCGTCATCTCGTAAGGCAGGGCAGAAAAACGAGTTCATCTCCTCCATTTTCATGCTGAGAGATTTCGGGAGAGAGTCTGATGCCAAATGCTCTCGTAAAAGACCATAGTGATGCAAGCATTGCAACACATGGAAGTACATCTTAACCAGTCTCTGAAAGGCCT
Source organism: Chaetoderma sp. LZ-2023a (assembly GCA_034401795.1). Classification (NCBI taxonomy): domain Eukaryota; kingdom Metazoa; phylum Mollusca; class Caudofoveata; order Chaetodermatida; family Chaetodermatidae; genus Chaetoderma; species Chaetoderma sp. LZ-2023a. Next base: position 6,854 of record JAVVLW010002821.1, read on the forward strand.
GAACAGACTGGTTAGGAGCACTTTTGGTTGAAGAAAAGTTGGACGCTGGGTTGCCAGATTTGCGTCCTTTACCTACTGGGCCGTTGAAATTCTTGGCCATTTTAGAACGTAATCAAATTTCTACAGATTTATGTCAAATTTAGTCAGAAAAGTTCAAAAAAGTTAAATTCCAAATATTAACTAGAGCGATATGTGTTGAAACAATTTAGAGACTGAAAAATAAGAACAATTAATACAAGATTATTATATATATATAAAATTAAAGCTTACACTGTCAGTTGCTGGAGCGCTTTCGACGTAATGGTCTTCGTCATGCAGCGAAAAAACTGGTCTAATGGCAACTGATAATTCTTACATATTTATAGGAGAATTACTGCAATGGTGACTACTGATTAATTATTAATTCAGTCTCTCCACAAAAGATCAAACTAAACCCGAAGACCTGCTTTAGAGCAATGTGCGCCTTGTGCGCTACTGAAGTTAAACAGCTAATACAAAAGGCGTGATTGCTTAATTATATTGAGCTTATCTAACTGTAGCATGGGTTAGTACGCCGGTTCGTTTCAGGCGATTAAGGTGTGAAATAACAATGAGGGCTATTTGTCGTCGTCGTCGTTGTGGTCGTCATCGCCGCCATCGTCGTGGTCATCGTGGTCGTCGTGGTCGTCGTCGTCGTCGTCTTCTTCGTCGTCGTCGTCGGCGACGGCGGCGGCGGCGACAGCAGCGACGGCTGCGGTGGCGGTGGTGATGGTATTGTTCTTTGATGTTCTTGTTGCTGTTTGTTGTTTGCTGCTGCTGTTGTTTCGTGTTGTTGTTTCGTGGTCAATGACTTTAAGTATATGTATTTATAAGCTGACGTCAGTAGTTAACACTTGTTGATGGTATTATTGACAGTGTATAGGGGATAAGTAACATCCGGGCGACTCGGCCAGCTAATGTGCCATCAGTATCGGTTTTCTGGAATAAGATCCAATCTTTCCGATGTACGGATACAGTTCAGAAAGTCCCCTTTCTGCTTAGGTTATTCACCCTATTCTGTTACTCATACTGTCCACATTGTATCATACTGGTCATCGTGGTCTGTGTCTTCTTCAAAGTCCTCCATTATGGTAGCTACAGGATGACTCTATAGTTAATACATGGCCCATTTCTAGCTAAGCTCCACCCACTTTACTTTGCACCTTTAGTTCTCAAAATCCCAATATCAAGGTAATAATAAAGGTAAGCTGTTGAATATTTTGAAACTAATTTGTCCATTGGCTGTTGTTGCAAATTGCTGCCAACTCGTGACTGACTTTATGATTTTCATAACTTAGCTATACGTCACTACGATTGTGACGTCAGCTGAAAAGTGACGTAGTTTGATTATAACATTACATGTTTGAGTGACAGATTATATCCCTCCATAACTAATAGAGTGTATGACCGCTATACATAAGCGCTTTCAATGATATTTTGTATACCATGCCACCTAGCAATGCCATCCTATATATCGTATTATCATATTATCATATATGCAAACTGTTATCGGTTACATTAAACCTTCATGTGTCATTTATCTCAGTTTCAGTTTTCAGTTTTCTTTTATTCACTCAGGCCACTACAAAACTTAATTACGAAGCTTCATGCGCTATTAATGTACTTCATCATCACTGTATTACAGCGGATACGGCAGTTCCGGATCATCGTTAGTTGCGGTTCACTATATTAATCATTAATCAAATTCATTGGAACCAGGATTTGATTTAACATTTGTATATGTTTTTCAACAACTTCAGTTTATTGATGACCAAGAAACATACACATTTGTGTCTCAATTGTGTTAGATTTCCAGCATTTAGTAGAATGAACTGCACTAATAAAACTTGTTGACACTCCGGCGACCAAAAACGTCCGCGTGTACACGGTAACCAATGGTGACCAAGACCGGTGTCCACACGACACATTCACTCAGGCCCCATGCCGACGTAGAGACAGTAATTCTTGATTATACTGTTTAAACGTCAATAATTGTTTTTTGCCTAGTGGAAACATCATAATGGGATGAATCTGATTGCGAAAATATTATGTTATGGTCGTCAAACTGACAGTTTAAATGACGTGATCCGGATCTACTCAAATACACCTTTCCCACATTGACATCATTGTTCGGAATTCTCTTAAATCAACGCTCAGAGCACACCTGCTGGCTGGTAAAGCCGCCAGCAGGCAGCTGACCCACATTGGATTACTATTGCACTAAAATTAACTGCAATTTAAAGCGTTCTGCATATGATAAATTAAAAGCCGCCATTATACGTAGATTCGTTAAACCAAGTGGACGATAGGAGCTTTTGTTACAATCAACTGTATTAAATTACACAAAACTATAAAAAGGAATACAGAAATGTATAGAAAATTGGCTTAGGTGTCCAATTATGTATGACTTCTATACTATTTTGAAATTAGTGTTTCATATAAACTGCTTAAAGTACATTGTATCTTGATCCAATAGTAAGGTAATGCTGTGTCGGCTAATACATATACCAGCCCGAACTTGTATGCCCAGTGCATTCTGGGAAGGTATCTACCCAAAATACGCTAATGTGGGAAAGGTATACCAGCCAGAAGTGGTCTGCGCAATGCATTCTGGGAAGGTATCGTCCCAAAATACGCTAATGTGGGAAAGGTTTAATTGATCAAAATTGGCGTATTCGGTCGACTCACGTTATTGTGAAATTCTTCGTAGGGCAAAGGTCAAACTAAATCTTTTTTATATTCGCATAAAGTACAAATGTGTGTCATCAATATGTAATATGTTTGATTAAAAACATTCGATAAATAAATTCACAGGAAATATTTTTACGTAATGATCCGAAACTTCCTGACATACTGTAATATTGCCATTGTTCAGCGTTGGATGTGATGACGTAGCCACGTGGGCTGTAGCGTTATCTTATTATTGGTAAAATGCCGTATAATGAAACTGTTGATAATCTTTAGCGAAAACCCCGAGACTTTTAATAAATAAATTAAAATAATTTAAAATCTGAAATAAGATGTTGCGTTTGTCATTATACTTTGTTGTTCATGAACCAGAACGTTGACTAGTGAGACATTACACCGAGTGCACCTATAATGGACAATGGTTAGAAAATGAGCGGAGTCGACGTTAATGTTAGAAATAATAGCTTATGTCATAAATAGAATCTCACACTCGCTATAGATATTTCCCATCAAATTTTTCACACGAGTATAGTAGGATCTCATCTATCACTAAAGCTTGCTCCAAATGAGATCTTACTTTGGATATATATTATACGAAATAGCTATAACCAACCCTATCTCCACCCCACCCCCTCACCCTCCCTCCTTTCCTCCTTCCCTCCATCTCTCTCCCTCTCTCTCCTCCTTCCTTCCCTCCACCTCTCTCTATCCCTCTCTCTCCCTCTCCCCCCCCCCCCCTCCCACCCACCCACCCTCCCTCCATCTCTCTCCCTCTCTTCCTCGCTCCCTCCCTCTGCCCCTCCTTCCCTCCCTCCCTCCCTCCATCTCTCTCCCTCTCTTCCCCGCTCCCTCCCTCTGCACCTCCTTCCCTCGCTCTCTCCCACCTTCCCTCCATCCCTCCCTCCCCCCTCTCTCCCTCCAGCGAACTCTCAGTCTCTCTCTACCTATTTCTCTTTTTCTCACCCCCTCTCTCTCTCTCTCCCCCTCTCTCTCCCTCCCTCTCTCTTAACTCTACGATATACTAATTCACTAGCTACTGAAAACATAAGGATGTCAAATGGTTAAGAGAATTGTCACTGGCAATGTCAAACGTTCTTGATGGGTGGATAATAATGAGCAATATATGCATATGACCGGGATTGGTTCCATAATACATAGGTCTCATTGGGTGGTTCTGTCAGTCAAGTGTCGGACGTCATCATCAACATGCATCACATGTTAGCTGACGTCACAATCAAGTGACGTATGTCTCACATGAAAGTGGCAAAGGTCGGACTATGGATGGTACTTTTAGCTATGCCCCGCCGATCTCTAGCTAAGCTCTACCCTTGCTTTACGCTCGTTGGGATCGATTTATATATTGTGAATCCTTCAAGTGCCAGAATCAAATTTTTATGGTAACTAGAGATAACCTGTTGAACATTTTAAGATTAATTTGACTGGTTTTTTTTGCTGCCTATGACATGTCAGCTACGCCTCCTAGTCAAACTAGTTTCAAAATATTCAATAGAACGTTTATTAAATACTAAGGACATACAATTCGTACAACTGACGGAATATTCCAGATTCATGACGGAGTAATATCTGTCAATTGTGATTATGACGTCAACCTCTATGTGACATAATTGTGTATGATGTCAATACTTGAGTGACAGATTGGGTGCATCCATTAACCTCTCCCTAGCGCCCGGACATGTACACTAATAGAAGGCAGGTTAACGCAGTCAGTGCATCGGAGAGAGAATGGGCGATAGCTTCACGCATCACTACGTAACATCGTTGGCATTGTTGTGACAGTTGTTTAAGCAGCAAGGGAATACAGAAAGCAAAGTGAATACAGTTACTAATACGCTATTTACTATCTGTCTTATGTGACAACTTTATGAACGCAAACCAGTAGCGGGATCCATTTAAGATTATGTTCTGTCCACTTGTAGCGCACACATTTACGAGTGTTGGAATCGATGTGTAACTCTGAAAACTGATATCCCAGAATTCAAATTTCAAGGTAATTAATACAGGTAAGCTGTTGTACATTTCGAAACTAATTTGACTGAGCTCTGTTGCGTTCGATGGCAGAAACAGCTCCAAGTCAAATAAGTTACGAAACATTCAACAGCATGTTTATTAAATAGTAAAGACATACAATTCGTACACTTGACGCATTTTTCACTTTTAATGACAGAGCTACATACGGTACTATGTATTGTGACGACAGCCTACTAGTGCCGTAAATGCGTATGATGTGATATACTTGAGTGACAGATCGGATGCCTCTTTTGTATGTGCTTCATAACTTCGTCAATGAGGCAGGCTTATACATAATCTGTCTAGTTTCTTGCAAATTCATGCTGTGAATTATTGTCTAAGTGATAACGATGCTGTCGAGAACAACATGAGCTCTAACATAACATGGCCTGTTTGGAGGTGATCGGGTGTGGGGTGTGCGGCCATGACATCTGACATAACATATATGACCAAACTAGGGATCTGATAACCGTGATAGCTGAAATAGCATTGATGACCTGATGACCTACTCCATGATTGAGTCCGAGAGATCGATCCGAATTCTCGGTCAAGAATCTGACATCATAATCAAATACGTTGTTTGTTAGCTGACGTCAAAATATGTCGTAGTTCCATCACGAAAATCAAAAAGACTGTCACTAACTAAACTGTCTGAATTTTATGTCTTTGATAAATATACAAATATACAATTTGATAAACATTCTGTTGAATTTTTTGAAACTAATTTGACTGGGAGATGTGTTGCCGCAAGTATCAACAGCTCTAGTTAAATTAGTTTCAAATTATTTAACACGTATTGTATAGATACCTTGAAATGTAGATTTTGCGAATTTAGGTTTCACAGAAGTTTCAAATTGACTCCAATACGTGTTCATGGGCGGAACTTCATCAGCAATGGAGGTGGGGTTGTGGGAAATATCTAGAAATAGACCCTTCCAATACTCTCCTATCTGGAGTTAGCCGGTGTTAGATAATCTCCAGCTGGTCATAGTATAGATCAGATGGTGACACTGATACAAGCTGACTTATATTATGACAAGTTAGTATCAATGTTTGCATAACTTAGCTACACGTGATGATATTACAACATTGAATATAAATTTATCAATTTAAAGACATGTAGAATCACACATCTTAGTAAAGATTGGTACCATGGTTCCGAAGCAGAAGTCTGTGATTACAGGTTGGTGGTACCAGTGCTCTGAGACAGCAGTCTGCGATTAACCCTTTAATGACTATATTTGATCAAGAATATAACAATATTTGCTTATTAACTGCCCTCTCGTAGTCTAAGAGAAGACTACTTTTGAAATTTTATCACTGGATTGGCTCGGTTAACATTCCGGTCATTTTAGTGATAACTTTTCAAAAATAGCCTTCTCTTGGTCTGCAAATGGACATTCCCCAAGACAGCTACAGAGGCCGGTTTTCATCGGGTCCATCATGAAAGAGTTAAGGATTGTTACCAGTGTTCTGAGACAGACGCCTGGGATTAAAGATTATTACCAGTGTTCTGAGACAGAAGTCTGTGGTTGAAGATTGTTACCAGTGTTCTGAGACAGAGGCCTGGGATTAAAACTTGTTACCAGTGTTCTGAGACAGAAGTCAGTGATTGAAGTTTATTACCAGTGTTCTGAGACGGAAGTCTGTGATTGAAGATTGTTACCAGTGTTCTGAGACAGACATCTGTGATTAAAGATTACTACCAGTGTTCTGAGACATAAGTCTGCGATTAAAGATTGTTACCAGTGTTCTGAGACAGAAGTCTGCGATTAAAGATTATTACCAGTGTTCTGAGACGGAAGTCTGTGATTAAAGATTGTTACCAGCGTTCTGACAGAGAAGTCTGTGATTGAAGATTGTTACCAGTCTTATGAGACAGGCGTCTGTGACTGAAGATTGTTACCAGTGTTCTGAGACAGAAGTCTGTGATTGAAGATTGTTACCAGTGTTCTGAGACAGACGTCTGCAATTAAAGATCGTTACCAGTGTTCTGAGACAGCGCCTGTGATTAAAGATCGTTACCAGTAGTAGTAGTAGTAGTAGTAGTAGTAGTAGTAGTAGTAGTAGTAGTAGTAGTAGTAGTGGTAGTAGTAGTAGTAGCAGTAGCAGTAGCAGTAGTAGTAGCAGTAGAAGTAGCAGCAGCAGCAGCAGCAGCAGCAGCAGCAGCAGCAGCAGCAGCAGCAGCAGCAGTAGTAGTAGTGGTAGTAGTAGGGGTAGTAGTAGTAGTAGTAATAAAAATAAGGCTGCCAGAAAAGAGGGCTGTGAGAACAGAGGATCGCCGATTGGCGGCTACTGGAGCGGGGTGGGCTGTCAGAGGAGAGACGTGATAACGTTGCAGCAAACAAAAAAACCTCCTGTACCCACTGTCCGGGAGAACTCCCCCCCCCCAACCAACCCCACCCCCGCATTC
>JAVVLW010002823.1:0-25000 GCA_034401795.1 Chaetoderma sp. LZ-2023a
AAATTAAACTTGTAAATCAATGAATGGCTGGAGTATAATCGCCGAGCATGATATTACCTAGCATGGCTGGAGTATAATCGCCGAGCAATGCTACTACCTAGCATGGCTGGAGTATAATCGCCGAGCATGATATAACCTAGCATGGCTGGAGTATAATCGCCGAGCATGATATAACCTAGCATGGCTGGAGTATAATCGCCGAGCATGATATTACCTAGCATGGCTGGAGTATAATCGCCGAGCATGATATAACCTAGCATGGCTGGTGTATAATCGCCGAGCAATGCTATTACCTAGCATGGCTGAAGTATAATCGCCGAGCAATGCTATTACCTAGCATGGCTGGAGTATAATCGCCGAGCATGATATAACCTAGCATGGCTGGAGTATAATCGCCGAGCAATGCTATTACCTAGCATGGCTGGAGTATAATCGCCGAGCATGATATAACCTAGCATGGCTGGAGTATAATCGCCGAGCATGATATAACCTAGCATGGCTGGAGTATAATCGCCGAGCATGCTATTACCTAGCATGGCTGGATTATAATCGCCGAGCAATGCTATTACCTAGCATGGCTGGAGTATAATCGCCGAGCAATGTTATTACCTAGCATGGCTGGAGTATAATCGCCGAGCAATGCTATTACCTAGCATGGCTGGAGTATAATCGCCGAGCATGATATTACCTAGCATGGCTGGAGTATAATCGCCGAGCAATGCTATTACCTAGCATGGCTGGAGTATAATCGCCGAGCATGATATAACCTAGCATGGCTGGAGTATAATCGCCGAGCAATGCTATTACCTAGCATGGCTGGAGTATAATCGCCGAGCAATGCTATTACCTAGCATGGCTGGAGTATAATCGCCGAGCAATGCTATTACCTAGCATGGCTGGATTATAATCGCCGAGCAATGCTATTACCTAGCATGGCTGGAGTATAATCGCCGAGCAATGCAATTACCTAGCATGGCTGGAGTATAATCGCCGAGCAATGCTATTACCTAGCATGGCTGGAGTATAATCGCCGAGCAATGATATAACCTAGCATGGCTGGAGTATAATCGCCGAGCATGATATAACCTAGCATGGCTGGAGTATAATCGCCGAGCAATGCTATTACCTAGCATGGCTGGAGTATAATCGCCGAGCAATGCTATTAACTGGCATGGCTGGAGTATAATCGCCGAGCATGATATTACCTAGCATGGCTGGAGTATAATCGCCGAGCATGATATAACCTAGCATGGCTGGAGTATAATCGCCTAGCATGATATAACCTAGCATGGCTGGAGTATAATCGCCGAGCAATGCTATTACCTAGCATGACTGGAGTATAATCGCCGAGCATGATATAACCTAGCTTGGCTGGAGTATAATCGCCGAGCATGATATAACCTAGCATGGCTGGAGTATAATCGCCGAGCATGACATTACCTAGCATAACTGGAGTATAATCGCCGAGCATGACATTACCTAGCATAACTGGAGTATAATCGCCGAGCATGATATAACCTAGCATGGCTGGAGTATAATCGCCGAGCATGATATAACCTAGAATGGCTGGAGTATAATCGCCCAGCATGATATAACCTAGCATGACTGGAGTATAATCGCCGAGCATGATATAACCTAGCATGGCTGGAGTATAATCGCCGAGCATGATATAACCTAGCATGGCTGGAGTATAATCGCCGAGCATGATATTACCTAGCATGGCTGGAGTATAATCGCCGAGCAATGCTATTACCTAGCATGGCTGGAGTATAATCGCCGAGCAATGCTATTACCTAGCATGACTGGAGTATAATCGCCGAGCATGATATAACCTAGCATGGCTGGAGTATAATCGCCGAGCATGATATAACCTAGCATGGCTGGAGTATAATCGCCGAGCATGATATAACCTAGCATGGCCGGAGTATAATCGCCGAGCATGCTATTACCTAGCATGGCTGGTTTATAATCGCCGAGCAATGCTATTACCTAGCATGGCTGGAGTATAATCGCCGAGCATGCTATTACCTAGCATGGCTGGAGTATAATCGCCGAGCAATGCTATTACCTAGCATGGCTGGAGTATAATCGCCGAGCATGATATAACCTAGCATGGCTGGAGTATAATCGCCGAGCAATGCTATTACCTAGCATGGCTGGAGTATAATCGCCGAGCATGATATAACCTAGCATGGCTGGAGTATAATCGCCGAGCATGATATAACCTAGCATGGCTGGAGTATAATCGCCGAGCATGATATAACCTAGCATGGCTGGAGTATAATCGCCGAGCATGCTATTACCTAGCATGGCTGGATTATAATCGCCGAGCAATGCAATTACCTAGCATGGCTGGAGTATAATCGCCGAGCATGCTATTACCTAGCATGGCTGGATTATAATCGCCGAGCAATGCTATTACCTAGCATGGCTGGAGTATAATCGCCGAGCAATGCTATTACCTAGCATGGCTGGAGTATAATCGCCGAGCAATGCTATTACCTAGCATGGCTGGAGTATAATCGCCGAGCATGATATAACCTAGCATGGCTGGAGTATAATCGCCGAGCAATGCTATTACCTAGCATGGCTGGAGTATAATCGCCGAGCATGATATAACCTAGCATGGCTGGAGTATAATCGCCGAGCATGATATAACCTAGCATGGCTGGAGTATAATCGCCGAGCATGATATAACCTAGCATGGCTGGAGTATAATCGCCGAGCATGCTATTACCTAGCATGGCTGGATTATAATCGCCGAGCAATGCTATTACCTAGCATGGCTGGAGTATAATCGCCGAGCAATGTTATTACCTAGCATGGCTGGAGTATAATCGCCGAGCAATGCTATTACCTAGCATGGCTGGAGTATAATCGCCGAGCATGATATTACCTAGCATGGATGGATTATAATCGCCGAGCAATGCTATTACCTAGCATGACTGGAGTATAATCGCCGAGCATGATATAACCTAGCATGGCTGGAGTATAATCGCCGAGCATGATATAACCTAGCATGGCTGGAGTATAATCGCCGAGCATGCTATTACCTAGCATGGCTGGATTATAATCGCCGAGCAATGCAATTACCTAGCATGGCTGGAGTATAATCGCCGAGCATGCTATTACCTAGCATGGCTGGATTATAATCGCCGAGCAATGCTATTACCTAGCATGGCTGGAGTATAATCGCCGAGCAATGTTATTACCTAGCATGGCTGGAGTATAATCGCCGAGCAATGCTATTACCTTGCATGGCTGGAGTATAATCGCCGAGCAATGCTATTAACTGGCATGGCTGGAGTATAATCGCCGAGCATGATATAACCTAGCATGGCTGGAGTATAATCGCCGAGCAATGCTATTACCTACCATGGCTGGAGTATAATCGCCGAGCATGATATTACCTAGCATGGCTGGAGTATAATCGCCGAGCATGATATAACCTAGCATGGCTGGAGTATAATCGCCTAGCATGATATAACCTAGCATGGCTGGAGTATAATCGCCGAGCAATGCTATTACCTAGCATGACTGGAGTATAATCGCCGAGCATGATATAACCTAGCTTGGCTGGAGTATAATCGCCGAGCATGATATAACCTAGCATGGCTGGAGTATAATCGCCGAGCATGACATTACCTAGCATAACTGGAGTATAATCGCCGAGCATGACATTACCTAGCATAACTGGAGTATAATCGCCGAGCATGATATAACCTAGCATGGCTGGAGTATAATCGCCGAGCATGATATAACCTAGAATGGCTGGAATATAATCGCCGAGCAATGCTATTACCTAGCATGACTGGAGTATAATCGCCCAGCATGATATAACCTAGCATGGCTGGAGTATAATCGCCGAGCATGATATAACCTGGCATGGCTGGAGTATAATCGCCGAGCATGATATAACCTAGCATGGCTGGAGTATAATCGCCGAGCATGATATTACCTAGCATGGCTGGATTATAATCGCCGAGCCATGCTATTACCTAGCATGGCTGGAGTATAATCGCCGAGCAATGCTATTACCTAGCATGACTGGAGTATAATCGCCGAGCATGATATAACCTAGCATGGCTGGAGTATAATCGCCGAGCATGATATAACCTAGCATGGCTGGAGTATAATCGCCGAGCATGATATAACCTAGCATGGCTGGAGTATAATCCCCGAGCATGCTATTACCTAGCATGGCTGGTTTATAATCGCCGAGCAATGCTATTACCTAGCATGGCTGGAGTATAATGGCCGAGCATGATATAACCTAGCATGACTGGAGTATAATCGCCGAGCAATGCTATTACCTAGCATGGCTGGATTTTAATCGCCGAGCAATGCTATTACCTAGCATGGCTGGAGTATAATCGCCGAGCAATGTTATTACCTAGCATGGCTGGAGTATAATCGCCAAGCAATGCTATTACCTAGCATGGCTGGAGTATAATCGCCGAGCATGATATAACCTAGCATGACTGGAGTATAATCGCCGAGCAATGCTATTACCTAGCATGGCTGGAGTATAATCGCCGAGCATGATATAACCTAGCATGGCTGGAGTATAATCGCCGAGCAATGCTATTACCTAGCATGACTGGAGTATAATCGCCGAGCATGATATAACCTAGCATGGCTGGAGTATAATCGCCGAGCATGATATAACCTAGCATGGCTGGAGTATAATCGCCGAGCATGATATAACCTAGCATGGCTGGAGTATAATCGCCGAGCATGCTATTACCTAGCATGGCTGGTTTATAATCGCCGAGCAATGCTATTACCTAGCATGGCTGGAGTATAATCGCCGAGCATGCTATTACCTAGCATGGCTGGATTTTAATCGCAGAGCAATGCTATTACCTAGCATGGCTGGAGTATAATCGCCGAGCAATGTTATTACCTAGCATGGCTGGAGTATAATCGCCGAGCAATGCTATTACCTAGCATGGCTGGAGTATAATGGCCGAGCATGATATAACCTAGCATGGCTGGAGTATAATCGCCGAGCAATGCTATTACCTAGCATGACTGGAGTATAATCGCCGAGCAATGATATTACCTAGCATGGCTGGATTATAATCGCCGAGCATGACATTAGCAAGCATGACTGGAGTATAATCGCCGAGCATGATATTACCTAACATGACTGGAGTATAATCGCCGATCATGATATTACCTAACATGACTGGAGTGGTGATGGCCGAGCATGATATTACCTAGCATGGCTGGAGTATCATCGCCAAGCATGATATAACCTAGCATGGCTGGAGTATAATCGCCGATCATGATATTACCTGGTATGACTAGAGTATAATGGCCGAGCATGATATTACCTAGCATGACTGGAGTATCATCGCCGAGCATGACATTACATAGCATTGCTGGAGTATAATCGCCGATCATGATATTACCTGGTATGACTAGAGTATAATCGCCGAGCAATGATGTCCTAAGCTTGCCTAATCAATAGCGTAGATAAAGAAAAGAATAGACTTTGCTGTTAACACATGCTGTGCAGATTTTTACTTTCTTTACAATTAATCTTGTTTTTAATCCATTTAATCCTTTAACAAGAAAGCTGAACAAAATATGCCCTCTGCAGTGGTGTTCAGAAATGTCGATTTGCATACAAAGATAAGAGTATTTTTTAAGCGAGCAGTGGTGATCAGAAATGTCGATTTGCATGCAAAGATAAGATTATTTTTGAAGATTTACCACTGAAATGACTGCCTCGATAAACGAGCCTGTCATTCCAGTGGTAAATTTTCAATCTTCTCTTTGCCTCCAAATGGACATTTTCAATGAGAACATAAGTTTGTCGACAAAATCTGACCATTAAAGGTTAATGGTGTCATTTATGTGGTGGGTATATTGGCCATCATGTATGAGGTTATCTGCCCATAATGCTGGAATGCATATAGGCAAACCAATATGAAAAACGATTGAGAACGCAAATAGTGATAGCCATTATGTGTGGTGTACTTTGGCCATCCAATATGGGGTCAATTGTCCATAATACTTAGGAGCAAAGAATGTAGGGAGGTTGACACAGAAGGTACATATATATATATATATATTTATATATATATATATATATATATATATATATATATATATTACTGATACCAAAGCGTGGGGTGCAGTGACCAACATGTATGGGGTTATCTGTCCATGATAATGTGGTGTACATGAGGTACTGCTCTAAAACAGATTTGAAACCGCAAATCGTGATGGGCATTATATGTGGGGTGCTTTGGCCATCCAATATGGGGTAAAGTGCCCATAAGACTGAGGTGCAAACAATGTAGTGAGGTTGAAATAGAAAGTATACACAGTGCTCCATATAGGTAGTTCATCTTCGCGCCACTATGTATACTGTGTACAGGGATTCCAACTCAATCATGTTCAAAATACTCAACAAAACATTTCTGATATTCTGCTCAAAATTGTACAAATACACTATTTCTGTTTTTATTTTTGGAAACATGTAAACTAATTTCTGAGCTGTACTGTATGTGATCAGCGCTGGTTGTCACGGACGATAAAAAATCGCTCTCCGTGGAGGCAAAATACAGGATAACTTTAAGCGTACCAATTTAATACATATATCTTTAATCCTTACAGTTATTAACCTTTGGATATACCCCAGTGTTTATATGATGAGTAACTGAAATAAATTTAACAAACCAGTTTTCATTACTGAATCTCATCCCAGGATAAAGGCCTAGTAGGTGGATGAGCGGGTGGGTGGATGGATGGATGGATGGAAGGTAACTGTGACTCGTGAAATGTTTTATGTGTGTGTAGGTTTGTTGGAAATACATGTCCAAAGGGTACCAAATTTTTCCAATATCCGCATCGTTGATATATTTTTCATTCACACTGCCTTGAGGTCAAAGGTGTCTGTTTTGAAAACAATGTCGCTGAAAGCTGTTTCTGATAGCTTTTACTTTTGCCTTTTATATTTTGACACGAAAATTGGCATACCTCTTTGGGACCACACAATGCCTGCACGCGCCAAGTTTGATTACTGCATACGAAAAACTCTTGAAGCTACATCCCGCAAAACGAATTTGTGACTGGCCGACCGACCTATCGACTGACTCACACACCCACTGACCGACCGACATATCGACTGACAGACCGACTGGCCGACCGACCGACCGACCGACCGACTGACTGACCGACCGACAGACCCACCGACCGATCCACCGAACGATGGACCCACCGACCAACAGACCAACTAAAAAACTGACTTACTAACTGGCTAAGGGACATGGCGGTAATAGTGTATTGAGCTGCTACTAACGGCTAAAAATAGGTCATTCTCAGTTCAAAGGTTTTAGCTGCGGGAAACAGCTCAACAAACCATCATTTCCTTTAGTTAGTCAGTCGCCCAGCCAGCTGACTGGCTGAGTGGCTGGATGGGTGGATGGATGGATGGATGGATTAATGGATAGGTGAGTGGGTGGGTAGGTGAGTGGGTGGGTAGCTGGATGGATGGATGTGGAGGTGGGTGATTCGAGTGGGGTGGATGGATGGATGGATGGATGGAGGGAGAATGAATGGATGGATGGATTGATGGTAGTGTGATGGATGGGCAGACTGGCGGGTTAATGAATGATAGATAGGTGGATGGATGGAGGGAGGGAGGGAGGAGGTGGATGGAAGGCAGAGGGAGGGACTGATGGAGGGAGTGTGGGACGGATGAATGGTTGGATGGGTGGATGGATGGATGGATGGATGGATGGATTAATGGATGGATGGATTAATGGATGGATGGATGGATGGATGGATGGGTGTGTGGGTGGGTGTGGGTGGGTGGGTGGGTGGGTGGGTGGGTGGATGGGTGCGTGGGTGGGTAGATGGATGGATGGATGGATGGATGGATGGATGGTTGGATAGGTGGGTGGGTGGGTGGATGGGGGGGGGGGGGGGGTGAGTGGGTTGGTGGGTGTAGGCTTGTGACCTTGTAAAGTTGTAGTTTTATGCAGGCTTGTAGATTTAATTATTCACCAGTTTCTCCCGTTTTACCTTTTAGATCATCCTTTTAATTTAAACTAGACAAATAGTGGTTAAAGGTCGATTATTTCCCTTGCTTAGATTTGTTGACCTGTCCCGTTGTTGCTAGATTGGTTGGTTCTGCGATCATTTATTAGAGCATAATACCACTATGGCTAGAACGAACAAGGGCAAGGGACGGAATGACAATCATGAGGACAGCATTCCGTGCCCTCGCCAGGCTCGACTAGTCAAGTGCTATTATATGATAATTCAATGCGTTCACCACATAGGTGTCTTAGCCAACAAGTTGAGCCCTAACACCTTGCCAACAGGTCTGAACAGGAAGGTGAGCGGACTATGTAGTTTTGTTAAGCCAGCTATGCCAAATATAGAAATAGTAAATGACATCAAGAAAGTTAACTTTGATTGGGCAAATTCTCTCATACTAGCTATGATAGACCATTACAATTTCAATTCAGGCACCGCCATGCCTGAAATTATCCTAGCTCGGGCCGCGCTAAACCTTAATTTATGTAAGGCCAAATCGACGTCAATCAGATAGGCAAAAGCTTACCATGGTACGAAGCTTCACGTCAAATCGATCAATGCATTCTATCAGTTAATTAGACCTTTTGACCCCCACTTTCAGCAGAAAGAGCAAAAACGCCAAAGTTAACACCCCTACTGCAGGATCATCCACGACCGTACCAGTCATTCCACCACCTTCAGAACTTAGGAAATGGATCACGTCACCAACTGATAGTTCCTCTCTCGCCCCCCACCCACCAGTAAAGGGAACAGATACCTGGTCATCACCAATATTCCTATCAGACTTTCCTGTGGACCCACTTCAGATTCCTCGACCATTTGAGCCGTATCGATGTTAATGCTCATCCTGACACTCAAATTGCTTGCTTTCCAGGTGCAAAATTAGTTCATGCTAGGACCATTGTTAGGAAGTATGATGGTTCCTATCAACCGGAGAAAATATTAGTAATCTGTGGAATCAATGACAAGTATGAGTCAATGGGTCAATCGACCCAACGTCTGCAGATTCTCTTTAGCACGCTTAGGTCCAGGGTTCCTGAATCAATGATTTATTTTGCTACGGTTAATTACTCCCAGCGTCTTTCAGCTCACCAGAAGAGGCACATTCAGTCCATTAACTCCTCTGTTGAAAACATGAGGGTGATGGTTTCCGTCATCCCCAGTCTTCCACTCAGGTGGTCCAGAATAAAATCCACTGGAGTGAGAAAACTGCCAACACAATGTATCATAGCTGGTTAGCTTTTCTTAATTTAAACTAACTGCGGGTGAGGGTACTAACCACCCCGGTATTGGGCTGGGTATTGATATTGTTAATCTCACTGGCTCTACATTATCTGAAGCAGAAAAAGCAATGCTCAATCGTGGCCTAACATTTGTACCATCACCAAGGTCCAAAATAGGCATAGATACACTTTTAGATAGTGGGTCTATGGAAGTTCTTGAACTTGCCCACCTTGTCAAATTAGGCGACTTTTTCGAAACTTAAAAAGTAATATTCTGCTATTCGTTGAAAAACTGGCTAGGCACCAGACTCAAAATTAGTGGACCCAGCGATCTCTGACAGTATAAAAATTATAAAAGAACGTGTTGAAAATGTCGAATTTCCGAAAAATCATAAAGATTTGTCGTACGAGGAACGTCAAGCCTTAACAGGATTGCATGAAAACAACGACATTGTCATTAAACCTGCTGATAAGGGATCTGCTGTTGTAATAATGCTTAAAGACAACTACATTCGTGAAGCGCAACGTCAACTCAGTAATCCAAAACACTACCAAAAATTAGATGAACCACTTTGGCAAAATAACTGCGACACTTTTAATGGAATTTTCCAAAATATGGTTGATAACACGAGTTTAACGCAGAGACAGTTCAAATACCTCGTTGCGAAATGAGACTCAAAACCACTTACTTTTTATCTGTTACCCAAAATTCACAAACCTATTGATTCTTGATCAGATCGTATGATAACACAAAGACGAGCTATAATATCGGATTGTGGTTCTGAATCCTATAGGATCAGTGAAATCATTGAATATCACCTACAACCAATTGCGAATAGACATTTCAGCTTCTTGAAAAATACTGAAGACTTTCTATCGCAGTTCTCTGAGGTCTCGATACCTCCAAATTCATTTTTGATTACACTCGGCATCGATGCTATGTACACGAACATTGACATCGAAAACGGTCTGAATTCTGTCCGTAAATACCCCGTTAATAATAGGCCCGCTGTCGAAATATTAGCTCTCTTATAGCTAAGCTTAAAGGGCAATGATTTTTAATTCGCAGGTGAAACATACCAACAAATTTGCGGCTGCGCAATGGGTAAACGTTTCAGTCCAAGTTTTGCCAACAACTATGTAGCAGAGTGGGAGGAAGATGCGCTTAGCAAATGTCCGAAACAACCGCTCTTTTACCGCAGGCACCTCGATGATATTTTCATTATTTGGCATCATACAAAGGAAGAATTTAATTAGTTTTTCGCCATTTTGAACAATCATGGCCCGAATATCAAGCTAAACGCCAATATTGACCAGATGTTCGTAGACTTTTTAGATGTAACTCTATACAAAGGTGTAAAGTTTGACACAACTGGCTACCTTGATCACAAAGTATATTTTAAGCCCACAGATTCGCATCAATTACCACACAAGAAATCTTTCCAACCGCCTCATACCTTTAAAGGAATTTTAAAATCACAAATCATCCGTTTTCATAGAAATTCGAGTGATAGAAAAAACTTTGAATCCGCATGCTCCCTCTCGTTCAAGGCACTCAAAACGAGAGGGTATTCATCTAGATTTCTGGGCAAAATTAAATCTGGAACTTTACAGAATTTGGAAACTATCCCTGATAATGCTGAAGATCACAGGCCTACCAAGATTCGTCACAATCGTCCAATTACAGGCGTAGGCGAATCTCGGAAATGTGGAAAGAAAAGGTGTAAATTGGACCTACTTCTTCCAAATCAAAAGACATTTATGAGCTTTCAGAACAAAAAAATATCAAATTCATTCTAATTTAGATTGCGATTCCGAAAACGTGATTTATTTAATATCTTGCAAATTATGCCCAAAAAAATGTCGGTGAAACTAAATGCCCATTAAGATGGCGAGCAACTAGACACCTTTCCGATATTAGACATGAAGAGGACACGCATGTCGCTGAACATTAATCTACCTGGTCATTCAGTCGCTCGGGACTTTTATATCGATTGAACAACCTCTCTCTAATACCGCTGAAGAAACTGATAAACAAAAGAAACTTAGAGAATCATTTGGATTAAGCAATTAGAAACAAAATGGCCGATGGACATGAATGTGGACAGGTCTTGCTGATCAGCGTGAAATAATTCAGTTCACTCTGACATACAATCGAAAAAATGTTGAGATTTCCGAAATTTTGAAAGATGAATATCATAAATTACAGGAAAATGTAAGACAACCTCTCAACTTGCGCCCAGTAATAGCATTTAAGAAAGATCCGAATCTACGTCATCTATTGGTAAAATCGAAATTAACCGGACAAACATTGCCCTCTTAAAGTTGTCCAGCACTTAAAGGCCATCGCCTCTATAAAACAAAACTAACAAATCTCAGGCAATGCAATAAATAAAACACATTTTTCAAATTCTTTGAAAATTGTCAGCCAGCGTGTTAACCATATTACTGCCTGCCTGCCTGCCCGCCCGCCCGCCCGGCCGCCCGTCCGTCCGACCGTCCGTCCGTCCGCCCGCCCGTCCGCCCGTCCGTCCGTCTGTCTGTCTGACTGCGTTGTATCTCCAGAACGCGACAAGGTAGAATCGTACGGTTAGAGGTACTTTAAGTCTCAATGGGTCACATATCTAGGCCACGGGGTCACTAACTGCGTACAAGAATGCACATTTTCTGTCATAATTTTGGAACGCAATAAGGTCGAATCACCAAATTTGAGACACCGAATTTAAATTGGAGTAGATTAGAAATAGTTCAAGATTAAAGTGAAATGAACAAATTTCTAGGTTAGATCTTATGACTTCAAACATTGAAACCATCATTCTCAGAATTGTATTTCCCTGGTAATTTTACAGGTAAGCCGTTGAATATTTGGAAACTCATTTGGCTATGGGCGGTTGCTGCCTATGGCAACAACGGTTCTGGCAACATCAGTTCACAGTCCAATTACTTTCAAGATATTCAATATAATGTTTCTTCATATTTATTTTTTCAGAATACATGCAATTCGTACACTAGGAACGCCATGAACGACTTTTCGATTTTCACGAAGAAGCTATACGCCATGTTGATTGTGACGTCAGCTAACTAGTGACGTGGCTGATTCTTATATCAGACACGTGAGTGACATATCGAATTCCGCCATTCCCACCCCACCCAGTTGACTATCTAGGTAATACTACCACCTACCGGTCAGCTAGCCTTATATACAAGCGTAGGTCCCTACATGAAAATAATTGCACAAGTTAGAATTTGTTCAAATAATCATTATGTAACATACATATCGAAGGTCGCATGCTGGAATATGATGTATGCAGTCTTTGTCAAGATTGTATGTTCCATACAAATGCATAGAAGAAAATGCACCTTCTTATGTGCATACATATCCTGCCCTTATCTTGGAACATATATTGTCCGTACGGTAATTCCAAAAGGTGCCACTGATTTCAATGGTAAGGGGTTATATATGAAGGTATGCCAATGTAGAAGGTGCCATATTACATATAGATATACTATTCATGCAATTCGCATTAATATTTGATAAACCACATGGGCTAAAATCAAGTATAACACATAAGCTATATGACTTATGACATGGAGAACACATTTAAAGAGATTTGCTATGACGCCAAATTCTCAATTGCTAGTATGTCAATATGTCATTCAAAATTAACCACCATTCAACACTGTGTACAGTATATGGCGTTGCTCGTACCACGTGATTTAACCCATGCAAACGATAGTCCCACATTTCACAGGATTGTATTGGTTCGAGTGACGGTTGAGGTCAATGAGGAATCTTGGTACATGTTTGTATGTTACATTGCCCAAGTATAGGTGCACCATAGCATCCTAATTATAGGTATGGCATAGATTATCCATATGGATCATTTGGATCCGGAGCCAAATGTTGCCCATGACGTGATACGTTTTTGAACACGCTTTCCAATTCAAATTGCCACATACTTTCTTTCAAACTGATCCTTTCATGTCAGTCTCTGCAAAAATGTAATGCTCATTGTTTAGCGCAGAATAACTGTTGCAAATTTAGATTTATACTTGTTTGCGTTTGTGTCACACAATTTTCCCTTAGATGATGGCCAACGACATGGAGTGCATCAATACGTCCATTACTTGCTGTCACATAGTCGTAACGTCTATGCTTTTCACAAATGGCTGCATGGGAATTTTACTCTTCTTTTGTTGTGTTTTCTCTCCCAGGCCTGGGTCTGTGTATATTCTTTACGGGGGCCAGCGTATTGCCATTAAATTCAAGACTGATTAGGGAATTCCGGTCATTGTATTCTGGAATTAGGCAAGCGCTGCAACTGATAATAAATATTATGGATTCCTTGAATGGACTGGTCCCAAGTGCTGCTTGTTTAATGTAAGTTCTTTTTCTGTTTTTGCAGATTTCACCACAAGCTTCATGGTGTCGCTTTGTGCCAGGTTTTACATGGAGCCAATCTTTTACCCAACTTTGTGTGTGCCTATATCCACCTTGTTAGATTTCATACCGCCTAACTTAATTTAAAAGTCCACTTGATAATATAGTGTTTGCTAAGTCTATCTTCATCCCACACAAACCTGCCATTTTTTAAATAACCACCTCAAAATACAATGAACGAACTACATAATGATTCTGGATGTTCATTCAGACAAGTCCATCATCAACCAGCAACGTTCTCATCACTAGCATATTGAAGAATTGTATAAATTGTCCTAGATAATTGAATCTTAAGTGGAATTCACAAAGCAAAAGAATCATTTGATCAAGGGCCAGTTCTTTCTTTCGGATGGCAACGACAAGTTCATATATAACATGAGCTTCAACTATTGTTGTCCATTCATGACCGCATCCCTAATTTACTGTCACTAAGATTATTATAATGTAATTCCGTATGGATTGGTATGTTGGGGAAACTGCACTAGATATATATGGCATATCTCACTCACAACGTGTTTCTTTAAAACACTCTTACAAAAGACATGAAAACTATCCAGGCTAACATTCCCATCCCCAGATATACACGACAACTGAACTGTGCTATATCTTCCAAGTCGTCAGAAAAGTAGGATGTCATGTGCAAGGTAATCTACTTCAGTGGCGAGCTCTTCTGTAGATAGAATCGTTTTTTGCAGATCGGGATATCGTGTTCTCATGGTTTGACACATAATACGTTGGTATGACGTGTATTGCTTAACGTGATTACAGATTTGTTTCAGTTTGATTGTACAAATGACATGTAGTATCAATCGACAATGGTGTATTGAGATGTGTCACAGTATGCAGTTTGTGTTGCCCCATTTGAACTGCTTCCGTAGACGTGTAAAAAACAACGCTATGTAATCCGGTTGGCAGTATACTCACTGCGTCATGTAGACTTCTGCAGGAAAGGCTATATATAATATGAATCATTTCATATGCATATGTGTTTGAAACTATAACATCATTAAAATGTCTATCGACTTTACATGTTTTCGTATCTTCACACATTAAAGTGCCAATTTATGAAACTATTGTAACCAGTTTGATAATAAATAGACACGTGGGTACGATGATTAGTAGTTCATCTTTTCTGCAACCTGTGAGTTTTGTAAGAAATCTCCCCAATATTCCTGGCATCTATCTTTAGAGCATGCTCTTGTACATGTCATTAGAATCATTAATAGAAAGGCAGTTGCGCTCCTGATTTGCTGATGGACGGCTTGCTCTAAATCTGCTCATACATGTTCGGTGACAACAAAGGCCATTTGGAACAACTCCAAAGTCTGCAACATGTATTCATGTATTATGTATTGAATATTCGCAATGTGTTATCTTATCCTACGCTAAAATGCATTACGCTATGCTAAATGTGAACATAATAATATATTTTGTAATTCAAATGTAATTCAGATGATGCGATGCCACTACTCTTTAACACTAGAATTTGTTTAAGAAGACTTCAGTTTTCTCAGAGAAAATGCCATTTTGCAGACCAAGAGAAGACTATTTTTGAAAATTTACCACTGAAATGACTGGCTCGATAACCGAGCCAGTCATTCCAGTGGTAAATTTTCAAAAATAGTCTTCTCATGTTCTGGAAATAGACATTTTCAAAGACCACCGCAGAAGCAGTTTTTGGTTGATATGAGTGTTTAAGGGTTACGGAATTATTCTTGAATCTCATTCGCAAGCTAGATATAGCGGGATTTGTATAGTTGCGACATTGACCTACAATTCAAAGTCAAATTGGCCTTTATCATCCAGATCCACGAGGGTGTCTAGTGAGATGATAGTATGCATGAATCAAGGATCAGTTGGCATATGCCATCCTTTGACAGAAGATCGGCCTCAAAATTCCACAACTCTCGCACCTTGGTACGCAAGTAATACGTTTGAGTCGGATGCATTGTTTATATGTGATAAGAGAAAACTGAAATTGGTCATATGAGATAGTTTTAACAGCCAATTTACGACTTTGTAGAGATGGGACTAAGCGGGGTTTTTTTCTGCGGCTATGAAGTGTATGAATTTCCAATGTGCCAAGCATTTTCTGAATACTGTTTGGTTTATGCGATCTGTATTCGTTGTATAAATAAACATGGCAGCGTGTTTCTGTATATATTATTGTTTATCGGCAAGCTTTCGGAGATACAGGCCCCACATTATGAAACCATACTCGAGTGTCGCTTTTCCTTTTTGCTGGTGAACCAAATTGTTTGCGGAACGAACCATGTTTAAGGGATATGGGTGTATAATTTATAATAACTTACTAAAAGACAGAATCTATCTATTATTGACCAGGAGCTAATAATTCATTTATGAAAATATTACGGACTTGTATTGCATCATTAAGCGCTAAGGTTTCTATTCCCACCTCACCCCCATTGGGATTACAGTTGGGTCTCGCTGCGTGTGTGTGTGTGCGTCTGTCAGGAGTTACCTGGTCCAGTTTGGCTCAGATTTTAACATAGCAAAGGCTGTTGTCGTCAAAGATTAGTTCCAGACTAAGCTCGTGTTTTGGGCTTAAAATATCAGATATGAATCAAATCAAATTCCAGATCTATGGATATTTCACAAACTACTTTTAGGATTTGGCTCAGATTTTAACACAAGAAATGTTGTAACGGTACTCTATGATTCCAAAACATTGGTAGTGATCGGCTGAGAAACTCTGGAATATAAGAAAAAACATCCAGAATCAGAGATTTTGAGAACATGTGGCGAAAACATGGGAGAGTGAGGACCTGTAATCTCTAATTGCTCATGTTGTCAGTGACTTACGCATTTGGCAGTTGTTGCCATAGTAGCCAGAAGCACAAGACTGGCCAAATGAACAGACACCAGTATTTCGGTTACAGTCATCAGATCCTGATCCACAATGGCACTGGTATCTACAATGTGCTCCAAAGAGTCTATGCCTATTACACAGTCCTGTTTAATAATAATAATAATAATAATAATAATAATAATAATAATAATAGTAATGACAACGGCGTCAATGTCGCGGTGACGGCGACGTCGGTGACGGCGACAACGACGACGATGACGACGATGATAATTTAAATAACTGTTATTGCCTATAACCAGTAGGATGGGAATGAGAATCAAAGAACCCAGATAATGCAGCTTACTGGGCCGATGCTGGGCGGATGCTGGGCCGATACTATGTCGATATTTTCAGTATCGGTCCGGCATTAGCCCAGCATCGGTCCAGTAAGCTGCGTTATCAAGGAAGTGACCATAACGAACTTATGTGTTGTGTCATTATAATCTGCTGAAATACTTTAACACCTGAGAGGATGGAATTTCTTGGACTGAATTTATGTGTCAGTATACCTGTTTCTAACAGGGTTCTATTTCTAACAATTGGTCCTTTTTCCGTTCTCCGACATTCGTTGTTTTGGTCTCATTGTCAAAAGATGTTTATTTCAATAGATACATCATTTTCACACAGTATTTAAAATTGCTATATATCAAAATGCAGCGGAAATAAGTAATTATTTTACATACATTTTTATTTGGCGCGTGAAATACATGTTTTCACTCTTACCTTTTTCAGGGTCCATAAAAATGTTCATAACAACTAGAGAAATTAAACGTGGCGGTCCAGTTTTTGCGTCATACAACATCTGCCACTCGCTGTCAAATACAGCGGTATGTAGGCAAACCGTACCCTCGCAATTCCGTACTCGTTATTTCGTACCCTGTATTAAATTAAATTACAGAACAGGGTCCGATCTTTAGCCAAGGCCACCGTCTGTTAGCCATCTGAAAAACTAGGAACGATAAGTTAGAAATAGGAAGTTAAGTTAGAAACCTGTGTTCAACGGTGGTCTCTATCGTCATACACCCATACTATACGTGCTTCGTACAGCGATAAGCATACTTGGTTGATCCGTACCCTACAACTTCATGGGTCGGATTAACCAGTACGATGGCACGAATATCCAATTAGTTAGGTACGGAATATCCAAATTTAGGGTACGGAATATTCAAAAGTAAGGTACCGATTCTCCAATAGGCTGGGTACGGATTGACCGGTACGGTTTGGTTTAGGTACGGAATGACTAGCATTCGTGTTGATTTCACCAACCTAACAATAATCCCGTACGGGCATGGTGTATTTATAGTGTTTTCAGATCTAAATTGCCCAATCCAAACGCAGCTATAGTTTCTATATATGGTAAAAACTAAAAAAGAATTTACGTTTTATGGTATTTTCATTTTAAACACCTGATTTACTACTTTACAAAGCAAGGATACAGGATTTTGATTTTGAACATGGTGTTGCTGCTGGCTATGTATACGGGGCATTTAGAAAAATTGAATTTGACAAGGTCTAGATTTAGTACAATAAATTAAGTGATGCTCCCTTTTTAGCGGCGCTTGTATCATTATTTTTGCTGACAAACTCCTCTTGTCATATCATAGATAGTGATGTGATATCATCATCCTGTCGCTATATAAATAACATATTTATATCCCTGTTAGTAATTCGTACTTCAGTAGACAACATTCTCTGTAAACCTAACTGATTATTTTTGTAGCGCGCCAATATCGAATGTGCACTGTTGGCCAACGGCGGTGGGACCAATATCGAATTACACAAGTTTCTGATTCCCCGTTCGTCTGCCTAAAAGTGTTTACTCAGGCGTTACAGAATGTTGTATCGCAGTGGCGGTTGACAAAGGTTACAGTGTTGTTCAAGGTGAATACAGACTTGGTTTCTTTTGTCAATCGGCTTTATAAAGACAATCGACGACTGTGTAGAAACAAAAGCGGCGACATTGATGTCCACGTTGTATACACCTTTGAAAGTCGTTGCTGCTTGTAGAATTAAATATGTACTCAGTAAAATTTGACATGTACTCATGTCGGTCTGAAAATCATATTAATTATTCTCATTCTAATACGTCATGATGAAAGCTCGTCGCGTTCACATGGAACAATTTGATCTAGATAAATTCGCCATGCTCAACAGATCATTGATAGCTATTTTATATTTCAAGCATGTTGATTTGTATTTTGTTATTAAAGCATTCAGATTTAAGAATTGTCGCGTTTTATTTATTTAGTACGTTATTTTCTGTGTTCGCCGGCCATTAATAAGGTTCGGTTAGAAACAGGTGCGCCGATATCGAATTCGATATTGGTCCCATGCGCCGTTGGCTAACGGGCGCGCCGATATCAAATTCGTTATTGGGCCTGTGCCGTTGGCCTACGGGCGCGCTGGTATCAAATTCGACATTGGTCCCTGCACCTTTGGACAACGGCGAAAATTCGATATTGGCGCGTTACATCCACATACAGCAAATTTATTTCGATGAATTAAAACATCTTAAGGCATGCATTATTTCCCTGAACACTTGCTAATTACTAAATAGAAGTTATTTCTTGACAAAAGCTTTACATTCATCTGCAATTGACAAAACTGCCCGTACCCTGTTAGAACCCGGCACTCGGATCATTTATGTCATATGAAAGTCGTTAACTATAATAATTGTATTGCTGACTCTCAGGAAGGGCGTACCATTGTACAAACCTTCCATCGTCTGAAGAGTTTACAACCATCGAGCACATCGTTGTCCACAACTAAATGAAACTAATTAATAAGTCTTGAAAGCGTAATATAGATTTTCATACAGAATGCATACAGTTGCTTCTCAATCAGAGCATCAACTCTTCAACATCAGATATTCAAGGTGGACAACACAGTACCTCATTCCAGGCAAGAGGGGGGAAACATATTCATAAAAGCTGCCACGGGGGGGGGGGGGGTAAACATTTCTCTCTAGTATTTCTGTCTAAATGTGACAAATCTGACACTGTAGCATGCAGTCCTATAGAATCTAGCTTAATGACTATGGTTTAAACTTACCTGCAACATCCTGGACAGAGAACATCATAAGTAAGCAGCTTAGAGGATAAAGACAGATGGCAAACATCTTCATATTGTATCTTAATTCCATTCCTTGTTGCAATGCACTCGAGACTCGATTCCCGTTAAATTATATACTAAGATATGTAGGTCTATCAGTACATACACAAAAAATTAGCCTATGAAATAATCAGCTCATAGGTCGATCTACTCTTTTCTTTCCTAGGCCCTGATCTTACTACAGAGTTAATCGGGAATGACGTCATATCGAAGTATGGCGTCATTCCCGATTAAGTCTCTAGTGAGAACACGGCCTAAGTAACGGATACATTAAAGAACCAGGAAAATCACCGTGAGTAAGACGCACGTAATGATACGGACACGGCCAATGGTCCTGTGACGCTGTCAAACTGCTACACTTTCGATCATCCATAATAAGGAAGTTTAATGTTTGATTCGGGATGTTAAATTCATCACGTGGGACAGCCTAATATAGATACACTTTCTATGCAATGCATTCGCTGAGTCTGAGTGGCTTTTCTCGCTTGGTTAGTCAATCGTATATCGGACAGGTTATACGGTTTATTTTCACTGCAGTTTATTCTAATCTCAACGATATTACAGAGAATTGTTATAAACTCGCGTTTCAACGTTTCTAGGTTAGATCTTAAATATGTGTTTGTATATTCGCACATATAAGGGGCATTGGATGATAATGATGCGATGTAACGGAGACATGGACAAGTTATCACTCATTTAAACGCGTGTTATAGGAGGCCGGGGAGGCGGGGATGATGTTTGGTTGTTGTTGGTATGGGACTGGGGGTGGGGTGGGGGTGGGGGGGGTGTTAAACATACGGTACTCTAAATTGGCCGCATAAGCTTGTCTATAAAGACAATCCACATGGGGTGTGTATTGGTGTGGAGGCACATGATACATATTCCTTTAAGCAGGTGGCTGTAAGATGATCAAGCTTAAAGAACCATCATAATGCGCTTGAAACGTGATTTAATATAGTGAGCGAGTTCTTTTAATTAACCACCTCTGCTTTCTTTGGATAACCCATTGGGTGTGCGTTATAGAGAGGTCTGTCTGTACGCATCCCTGATTATAATGCAGGTTATTAGGCTGATACTGGGCCATAACCGGCCATATTGACCCGATATTGGTACAGTGCGGGCCCAGTGGCCGGCGTTATCTGGGAAGGGAGTAATAACAGATTCGGAAAGAAATCGATAACAATACACAAACAGAGGAGATTTTCAGGAGAAAATAAGACTCTAACCGTTTTGTCCTCGCAGAACAGAAACAACAAATGCTTCATAATGTAAGGAATATTCTGTTGACTATTTGATACTAATTTGAACCAGGGTTTCAGAATCTATAACTGCTGAATTCCTCTATCGATATTATCTTACGTCGAACATTTATAAACTAATTTGAACGAAACAAGAACCCTATGCTGACGAAGTCACCTCTAGATCGAAACGACCATTATCACTCCATATTGGACTGATCCTGGCTGCTCCAATCTCTGTTCTTTCTTTGTGTTTTGATATCGATCACATCAAATCGATTTTCCGATCCGATGTCACTTATATCAGTCCTCAAAGAATGTCAAACGATCTAGTTCACTTAAGAAATCATAAATGCGCTTAATTAATGGAAGGTGAGATCCGGGTACATCCCCTCCATCCAAGTTGAAAATGACCCCTATTCGATCTGGTCCATGTATACCATTATTGACTACTGAATCATTTAGAACCGGGGATGGATATGGCCATTGGATAATCTCCTGCCTTTATGGCAGCATGCATGATTTTATGTCAATTAGAACTTAGGCTTAATGGTTCTTGGTTCGGAATCTAAATTTGAGACATCAACCTAATTGACGTGATAATAATTATAGCGACAATCAATATAGAATTTATATATAATAAATCAATAATATACGACCTTAATGTAGTATAGCTGTTATATTACCCGATGGAAACAGTCATTTCTTTGTGGCTTGACGACGAAAGGGTCCTGCTGACGAAGATGATCATACTACGAATTCTGATATCGTATGAAAGATGTGGATGCACCCAGACGAACGCGCAACACAAATTATGTAAACGATCGAAATTTATCCTGCGATGTAGGTGGATCTGAAAGGTTGAATGTGACTGGCCATGAGCCGCCAGAAGCTAACGTCCTGATTGATCTGCGAACGACCAGAACCTGGCGATCTGGCCCACAACTACGTTAACCAGGAGCTGGATATCGGGCGACAGTTAGCGATGACCAGGAGCTGGAGATCTGACTACGAGTGATATTACCAAGAGCTGGAGACCTGGCTATGGATGATATTACCAGGAGCTGGAGACTTGGCTACGGACGACATTATCAGGAGCTGGAGACCTGGGTACGGATGATCTTACCAGGAGCTGGATACCTGGCTACGGATGATGGTACCAGGACATATGCGGCCGACGATTATGATGACCCAAATTCATGGAGCGATTCTTGTATGACAGTTCATATTGTGACAAGAAGCTAAATGTTGTAGTGGTAGTGTCGGTAGTAAAATGATACCACCTCCCTCTACTGGATTTCCATTTAGACAAATGAGCCCCCACCTCCTTCAACTGGATTCCCATTTAGACAAATGAGCCCATACTGCCCTCAGTCCCTGGGGCATAGGTTGCGGGGGCCACCACGGATCGCCGAACGGCTACCAGGGAGGTAGGATCATCCCGACACTACTACTACCAGGGGCTGAACGCCCATTTAGAGACACGCCTCCACAGTGGTATACACCACTGATCGCCATCGACCACAGGGCCTCTCTCTCTCTCTCTCTATCTCTCTCCCTTTCTCTCTCTCTCTCTCTCCCCCCCTCTCTCTCTCTATTCTGTGTAGGCTCAGACAAACACGTAGTCTCTGCCAGAGTCGCATCAGCATGATGGAAGAACACATATGGGCTTCCATCTACATTGACAATGCTCACCTGGGAGGAGGCTAAAGTGATTAGCATGTGAACCATGGCAGACTCTGGCATGTTCACATGTTACGCAGAGAATCTGGTACTGAACAGTGGTCTCCAGCAGACAACCACGGCCTACCATCTCCACCCCATGGAAGTGGCAGACAGACTCGATCTCTGTACGTGGGTGAACGCGGTCGTAAATGTTTCTCCGCAAGGGGTCGACCCAAGGATTGCACTGTGGGTCATCCCTGAAATTGGCACACTTGGCACCCAATATCATGGCAGTCTCAGCGCCCTGTGCCACTGCTGTAGACGCCAGCACGTGCAGTATGATGAGAATCATGGCTATATATCAGGAGTTAAACTGAACAGAGTGAACCCCTCGAGAAATATCTGTGCCAGATCGAGCCCTGTTCCATCCAGATCGATAGTGATCGTCATCCCCTGAGGGGCAGGGGCTAGCTGCTTCACTTTGCCGCCGGCTAAGAAACGTAGCTCTACGACTATATGAGTTGTTTGCGGGCTAGTGAGTCCAACAGTTGAAGCAGTTTAACAGCACCGTTGACTTTGGAGACATGTGACACACCATCTACCTGTAGGGTGCCCTCTTGGAGGTTAACAGCTTCTTCTGGTCCATCGAATGGACGACGCAGCAGGAGCTTTCCACCTGTAACCCTGATCCGTCCCCCCCTCGTCAGGCAGACACCTTCACCTATTCACCTATGTAGGTGAGGAAGGATGATTCCCGATTGTAGACCTTTCGAACTGTCCCATCCTTTTTCACAACAGTGGAGAGGAGAGTAACCTCTATGTCAATGACTGCGGGAGGCCTACATAGGGGGAACCATGTTTGCCAGTCACCCCAAGGTCGAGCGCGGTACCACGCTTCATTCTTCTCAAATATGAACTGCAGGTTTTTTGCCAGGGTCAATAGCAGGCCATCATGGGCCATTGGCAGGTCACCGTTCGAATAGGGTTTGACCAGATGAAATCTGAGGTCGTTCTTTAGGATGTTGATGTCTGCCACCTCTGTATCCGAGAGCTCAATCAACGGCTCGAGGATGTAATTCCTCTTCGGGAAATCGTACCGAAACACGATCTTGTGGCCATCTATGTTGTGACCCAGGGGCTCCTTCGTCACATCCTTGAGGTCTGTGAGCAGCTCCACCTCATCACCACCAATGGGGTGGAGGGAGAATGCCTTTGAGCTTCCTTCGCACTGTAGGGCGAATGACATGCCATCGCTCTCTTCTACCTTGGCAGCATCAACTGCGTACACATCTGCCCGGTCGGCAAGACCAGTCGAGTGAGCAAATATGGGTTCCATAGTATGCTATAGGAGGGGATTAAACAAGACATATAACCATGCCGATTGTCCGACTGCTGCTCTCCGGTTGTGAGAACGTAATCTCACCCTCTCTAGAGGGGAGACGAGTGGTACAGTACCATGTAGAATGGGTCCTCTTCGGGGTGCCCCAGCGGGGCACAACATACATACATGCCGATGTGCTGCATCAACCTCCAGGCAGTGCACACAGTAGCTCACTGGTAGAAGTCGGTCGGGACGTGATAGAGTATCTCCCAGGTGCCAACAGCAACCTATGGAAAGCTATTAGTTCTAGCCTGTTCACACCTGTAAATCACCTGTTTGACAGCCCATTAACATATATGCCAGCACGGATGGAATATCGGACGCCCATTTAGAGTTTACACTCTTACTACTCATTGACGTGACGACAACATGATATCATACCAGCATTATCTGACCTTGGCCGAGATGATGAAGAAGGAGGTTCGCCCCCTCATGACCCCTGCACAGATAAAGGCCGTAAACAAACAGAGGCTCGCACTGCAACAAGAAGGAGAGCGACTACAGTGGGAGAACTGGTATCAACAGAACGCGAGCCTTGCAAGGAGGCGAAGGAACAGTGAAAAGTTCTGATACTGGCAGGCCGTCCTGGCGGAGAGTAAGCGGGACGCAGGAGTCTTGACAGACGACGATGAACCACATGTCTTCAGAGATGAGGAAGAGCCAGGTGTCTTCTCAGACGAGGATGAGCCAGATGTCATACAGTGGAAAGAGGAGATGGCGCAGAGTGTAAGACCAAGAAAGCCATCCAGCGGCGGACCTACTATCTTGGTGATAAGGTGACATTCCGGATGTCACGTCTCAGAAGTCTACTGGCACCCGACATAGTGCTGGATGACCTCTGTCTAAGAGACGTCTGTCTCGAAACCAGCAAGCTGGCAAGGTTCGCAAGGCTCTCCAAAATGTACCCTTCTAGGACTCATGAGCAAATTCTGCAGGTGATGCAGGTTTAATCTCCAGGTATACTATGGCAAAATCAGAGTGGCGGAAGCAACCAGAAATATACCCCTCCCTGAT